>MU741649.1:130779-146665 GCA_026770625.1 Nicotiana glauca
AGAGAGAGAGAGAGAGAGAGAGAGTTTTGTCTTTAATAAATTAATTTTCTGCTTCTGCTTCTTGGAAGAAGCTAGAATTTTCTACTTATTCCCAAAAACAGAAAAACTGCTTCTGCTGTTGGCCAAAAATACTTTTTTTTTTATTTTGGCCAAACACCTTAAAATTTTTCAAAAAGTACTTTTTTAATAAAAATATACTTTTGGCCTCCGAGAAGCTTGGTCAAACAGGCTCTCAAATAGATGTGGATATTTGCTCTGCATCGGTCATCCAAGTAACCTCCTTAACTGGCTGACCTCTCCACTGCACCTTCACTAAAGCTATATCCTTTGACCTCAACCTTCTAACTTGCCGACCCAAAATGGACACCGACTCCTTCTCATAAGTCAAATCACCATCCAACTAAACCATGCTGAAATCCAAAATATGAGACAGATCGTCGACATACTTCCGGAGCATAGAAGCATGAAACACTAGATGCACACTCGATAGACTAGGTGGCAAGACAAGCTTGTAAGCCATCTCTCCAATCTTCTGAATCACCTCAAATGACCCAATATACCGAGAACTCAACTTGCCCTTCTTTCCGAACCTCATAACGCCCTTCATGGGTGAAACCTTGAGTTTTCCCCAACCATGTAAGCAACATCACGAACCTTTCGATTGGCGTAACTCTTCTGTCTAGACTGCACCGTGTGAAGCTAATCCTGAATCAATTTAACCTTGTTCAAAGCATCTTGAACCAAGTCAGTACCCAATAGTCTAGCCTCAACCGACTCAAAACCAACCCACCTGATATCGACATCGTCTCCCATACAAAGCCTCATACAAATCCATCTGAATGCTCAATAATTGGTAGCTGTTGTTGGTTGCAAACTCTGCGAGAGGAAAAAACTGATCCCAAGAACCCCCAAAATCTATGACACATACGCGTAGCATATCCTCTAATATCTGAATAGTGTGCTTGGACTGCCGTCCGTCTGAGGGTGAAATGCTATATTCAAGTCAACCTGGGTGCCCAATTCTCATTGTAATTCTCTCCAAAATTACGATGTAAACTATGTGCTCGATCTGAAATGATGGACACACACCGTGAAGGTAAAAAATCTCGTGGATATAAATCTCAGCCAACCGTTCTAAAGAAAAAGTAGTCCCAATTGGAATGAAGTGCACGGACTTGGTCGACTAATCCACAATCACCCAAATAACATTATACTTCCTTAAAACCTATGGGAACCCATCTAAAAAATCCATGATGATACACTCCCATTTCCACTCCGGAATCTCAAGCCTCTGAAGCAATCCACCCGGTCTCTGATGCTCATACTTCACTTGCTAACATTTTAGGCACCGAGCTACAAACCTCACTATATCCTTCTTCATTCTCCCCAACCAATAATTTTATCTCAAGTCCTGATATATCTTCGCGGCACCTGGGTGAATGGAGTAATGTGAACTGTGAGCCTCATGGAGAATCAACCCACGCAAACCATCTACAGTGGGCACACATAGCATGCCCTACATCCTCAATACACCGTCATCTCCAATAGTAATATCCCTAACATCACCGAGCTGAATCGTGTCCTTAAAGATAAGCAAATGGGGAACATCATACTAGCGCTCTCTGATGCGATCATATAAGGAAGACCGAGAAACCACACAAGCTAGAACCCGACTGGGCTCCGAAACGTCTAATCTCACAAACTGGTTGGCCAAGGCTTGAACATCAATTGCAAGCGGTATCTTACTAACATGAATAAATTCAAGGCTACCCATACTCACTGCCTTTATACTCAAGGCATCAGCCACCACATTGGCCTTCCCGGTATGATACAAAATAGTAATATCATAGTCCTTTAGCAGCTCCAACCATATCCGCTGCCTCAAATTTAGATCTTTTTGCTTGAACAAGTGCTGGAGACTCCGATGGTCTATAAATACCTCACAAGAGACACCATAGAGATAGTGCCTCCAAATATTCAATGCATGAACAATGGCATCCAAGTTCAATTCATGAAAGAGGTAGTTCTTCTCATAGGTCTTCAACCGATGCAAAACATAAGCAATTAATCTATACCCTGCATTAAGACATACCCAATACCAATTCGAGAAGCATTATAATACACTACATAAGAACCAGAAGCTGAAGGCAAAACTAGATCCGGAGCTGTGGTCAAGGCAGTCTTGACTTTTGAAAGCTCTACTCACACTCATTCGACCACCTGAAAGGAGCACCCTTCTGGGTCAATCTAGTCAAAGGCATTGCAATAGATAAGAAACCCTCCATGAAATAACCGACCAAATTAAGAAAGCTCTGAATCTCAGTAGTTGAGGATGGTTTGGGTCAACTCTGAACCGCCTGGACACCACATGTCCCAGGAACGCCACCGAACTAAGCTAAAATCACACTTGGAGAACTTGTCATAAAGCTTATCCTCTCTCAGTCACTGCAACACAATCCTCAAATGCCGGGCATGCTCCTCCTAGATACGTAAGTACAACAGGATATGATCAATGAAGATTATAATAAATGAGCCGATACAAGGCTAAAATACACTTTTCATCAAATGCACGAACATTTTTGGGGAGTTAGTCAGCCCAAAGACATCACCAGGAACTCATAATAAACGTAACAGGTCCTAAATGTTGTCTTTAGAATATTTGAGTTCTGAATCTTCAGCTGGTGATACCCCGACCTCAAATCAATCTTAGAGAATACTCTCGCTCATTGAAGCTAGTGAAATAGATCATCAATGCATAGTAAATGATACTTGTTCTTGATTGTAACTTTGTTCAACTGCTTATAATTAATGCACACTCGCATAGTACCATCCTTCTTCTTTATAAACAGAATCGGTGCACCGCAAGGCGACAAGCTAGGCCTAATAAATCCCTTATTAAGAAGTTCCTAAAGCTGCTTTTTCAATTCTTTCAACTCAACTAGCGCCATACGGTACATAGGAATAGAAATGGGCTGAGTGCCCGACACCAAGTGAATACCAAAGTCAATATCCCTGTCGGGAGGCATGCCCGACAGGTCTGCAGGAAACACATTCGGAAAGTCTCGTACTAGCAAAACAGAATCAATAGTAGGAGTATCAACATCCCTATCCCTCAACAAGGCCAAATAAGATAGACACCCCTTCCCAACCATCCGTTGGGCCTTCAAATATGAAATCACTCTGCTGGGAACATAATTTGTAGAACCTCTCCACTCGATCTTTGGCAACCCCAACATTGCCAACGTTGTGGTCTTAGCATGACAATCCAATACAGAATGACATGGAGACAACCAATCCATACCTAAGATCATGTCGAAATCAACGATACTAAGCAATAAGAGATCAACTCTAGTCTCCAATCGCCCAATGGTTACTACACATGACCGATATTGTCATGCCCCCGAACCAGGGGGAGGAGACTGGCACCCAGTGCCTTACCTATCCTTGCGTACCAACTTGAAACTAAGGGACTCTGAACATATGATGTAATACTTTGCCCATGGGCCACATTGTAAGATAACTACGAATGCTGACTAAATGTCAATATAAAACAGGGTCGACAAGGCCGTCGTTACTATTACAGCTGACAAACCAATCAAATATACATACAAGGCCTACAATCCCAACATATTGCACTAACTGACAGGATATATCTACAAGCCTCTACTGATGGATATACTATGATTGGAACAACTCTCCGACCTACTTATAACATATATACATATATACATAAGATGTTCATAAAGCTCTAGACCCGGTAACTCCGAAAGGCATGGAGTTTATCGATCAAGCTGAACTCGAGCAACACTTAATGGGAATATCTATCCGCCTGTTTGTTTGAACCTGCACGCATGAAATGCAGTGCCCCCCAAAAAAAGGGACATCAGTACGAAATAATATACTGAGTATGTAAGGTTATATACTGAAAGCTGAAACTGAACTGATAATATCATAACTGCAAGTAGCTGGAAGTCAAAGATAATCTGAAGATATGTTTACCTACTGATACTGACTCAACTCTCTCAATATAGTAAGTAAAATAATTGTCCGACCCTATAAGGCTCGGTATACATATGTAACTGCTCTGCCGTAGTAGGCTCGCTCACAGGTGCTCGGCCATACTAGGCTCTGTATCTCGACTAACTGGGCTCGCTCATGAGTGCTCGGCCACAGTAGGCTCGGTATATAACTTACTATCTGATCAGAGGTTTCCCAATAGGGTCCTGCCCATCGATTATAGCTCGATGGTAATGAAAATACTTTTAATACTATATATATGTAAATTCTTTGCTCTCTTGACTGGGAGAAGGAAATACTCAACTGAATATGAAATCCCCATAAGGAGAACATGGTAATTTACAAAATTAGAAAAATATATGTAACTTGCGAGACTAGCAAATTATATATAAATTTCGGGATATGAATTTTTCTTTATGCTTAGTTATCAAACTTGTGTAATGAGAAGATCATGCCAAAATGAAGGAAGGACTTAACCTTAACATACCTGTTCCCGAAATTATTTGAACGAATCTGCTTCTGCGAAATATGGACAAAACTCTGCTTTGAAACTCTCGAAATTTAGAAACGAACTTGGTAGTTTTTTGAAATTGAAACGTTGGCTATCATTGAATTGATGAACGAAAAATGATTCTGCTTTTTGGTTTAAATCAGAATTGACTAAAAATTTGTAGCTCTTTCACGTTTTTGGTTTAAGTCAGAATTGGCTAAAAATTGGTAGCTCTTTCACGTTTTTAGTTTAAGATAGAATGTAAAAGTTTGTTTTCACGTTTTTGTTGGTTCAAGGCAGAATGCCAATGCTTTTTTGATCTTGAATGAAGTGCTTACCATTGTAATTGTCCCCACTTCCACGTAGTATTATCAAGGGAAGAAATAGCCCTACTTCCACGTAGTATTATCAAGGGAAGAAATAGCCCTATATATTAGTCTGAACTCCGAACCTTGTTCAGTTACAAACTACATTCACCAATGTATTATGTATAATGGTAGGAAGTGCAACGTTCTTGCTATATGAAGTATAGTATCTAAAATCTTTTACAAGACTTGTTAATTACAAAGTGATAAAGAGGTGTCTTCAAGTTAGTAATTAGGTGCCACCAAACCCAAATCTAGCAAGAGTCATCCTCTTTGTATTGTGGCTCTTTTCCATGTTTTTGGGGGAACATTTACCTTATCTCATAATTTAATAATTTACTAGGTAATGTCTAGTCACCTGATAATTAACCAATTCCCCGATTATTCATGTAATTAAGAATTATCCCACATTATTTATAATACTACTTACTTTAAACACACCTTATATACTTTACTATTATAGTCATGGGGTACCTTATATGGTACTAGTCCATAAATATCGGGTATTAACGCCCGACCCGTATTTTATCCCAAAATACCAAATTTGGACAAAATTCATTTTCCTTGACTTGCTCCCCCTTTCACCTTCATGAATTTACAAATCGCTTGTGAAATAGCATAATCGTTATAATCTCCAAATAATTTTTTACTTGGACTGATGTCAGTTACCTTACGACAAATTTAACGTACATACTTTAGGGTGCAACATCGTCGTAACTTAATACTGCAAAGCGTGACATCATCATAATGCTGCGGGGTGTAACATTATTCCCCACATTGGTACATTCGTCCTCGAATGTTGACTGATGGAATTATCATTTTCATAACTTGTATCCTCCGAATACTTTAGAACTTCCCTTGCCATCTAGGCGACTGTTCTAGGAATGAGTCCAAAGTCCAGCGCATTCCTCCCTTAGGCCTCCTTCTCACACCACAACTTGTAGTCGGAATCCTTCAAATCTCGTAACTGTTGCTATGTTTCATCATGTAGCCCGTACAATTTTGACCTTGTAAGTATGCCCAATCTCTAGGCTTCATATGTAGAGCTTGATAAAATGTCTCTTTGGGTATACATGAGTATACTGAAGTTCTTCGCTCAATACTTTGTTGAATTCACGAATATTGCTATATCTCATCGCATAGGTCCGTTTCGCCATCCGTATGAATCTACTTCCATAACTCTTACTTTAATTTAATCGTTGTTGAGGTCTACTACCAAATCCCAGCTTACTCTCGTTGCTTATTCCATATGTATGAATTTAAGTCTTTAATAGTCCCTCATTACTGTTCATCTTTAGAATGACAGCCTAATCTCATCTCATACTTTGTGACTTTTGTCGATCCATTGTTGATTCACCTCAATATTGATCTATAATATACCACTGATAACTTGAAACTTCTTACATAATACTTTGCCCCTAGGGCTTATGTTACCTCAAGGAATATTCGAAGAGATTCCCATAATTGTATTTCATAGTGTCTCAATGTGATTCACCTTATGGGGGTATCCTAATTTCGTGCCGCCATCGAAATCTTTTCTCCTTCTCTTCTTTTCTTCAAATCATTATTCAACCGAAGGCCCAAACGTCATCTTTTATCTGTCATAATTATACCCTCATTTTATTACCAGGTCAACATTTCATTTCTTCTAAAATCTATTAGTCTTAGACTCCTTTGAGTTCATTAAGGCTATAGTGCGCTTTGTATAACATAGAGAAACTATCTGCTCTTCTTGTTTTTATGGGCTTAATCCTAAAGACTTATCCATTCTCATCACCTTTTCACTTGCCTTTCCTCATCCTTACTCATGTTTCCTTAAAACTTTATCGCTCTACTTACATATCCATTTATAAACTTTCCTTCAACTTACTTTCACCATAGATTTCCTTATGTTATTCTGGAATGTCAAGCGAGACATCACATCGTCTCCAACTTTTCTCTATTCTCTTAACTAGATCTCTTAGTACTTAGAAACCATAGGCTGGAATACATGCTGCCGACGATGCCGCTATCATTTCTGGTTATTGGATCCCCGTGCTTATAGCCTTATATCTGAAGTACAGACTATTCACGTTCTTCTACCTTTGAGTATCTCGTGCGTTGTTCGCCTTTATCTTACTTACCTTAAAATCTCGCATTGTATCTTCTATATCTTTCCTGACCTCCCTTCCACCTAGGAGTAATTCACGTCCATAACTTGAAGATCTATTATAATACATGCATCTCTGGTATAAAATCTTGACGAATCCAAAGCCTTTAATTCTCTTCACCTGGGTTTCTTATGAAACCCTAGCTCTAAGGTTCCTTCGATTTATTCTTAGATCTGCTCCAGATCTATGTGTGTTTGAACTTTCTGAGCATGTTTCTCGAGGTTTCCCCAATTTTTGCATTCAAAACTCTTTGTTTTTTTAACTATGGTTTTATGTTAAGTTATTTCAAATCTCCCCCTTGTTCTTGGTACGTTTCTTTACTTTGCTGGTTTGTTTCCCTTATCTGAGTAAGCATGTTGAAAAGCCCTAATTTTGTGATTTTTTGTTTGAGTGTGTTTGTTAAGGTTTCATTCGATTCATACGCTTATCATCTCTAGGTTTATTTGATGTTAAAAAACCCTAATTTTGGGGATTTACTTGAGTTCTTGAACCTATCTTTTTGGTTTACTGATTAATAGTTAAAACCCTAATTTTAGGGGGTTTTCGCTTGAGCTTTGAAATTGTTTGTTGTTTTACCTGTTTGTCGTCTCTAAACTCAACTGATTTGAAAACCCTAGTCTCTTTAGGATACTATTCAAAGTCCTGCGAGGTTGTTTGTGCATGCTTGTATGTTTGAAATTATTCAACTTGATTCCTTGTTTCAACATTTCTTTTCTCTATATGTTCTACGCTTATGATTCTCACTCGACTCTCTGCATGTTTTCGACTCCTTCTCTCTCTATTACACACTGAAGCCTCACTAGCATGTTTTGAATGTCTGATCTATGCTACTGTTGTATAGCTTAGCCTCACACGCTGCTATTTGTGCGTGCATTATATACTGAGTTCCTCCTGTGATTTATTTAACTCGAAATTGATTTCAAAAACTTTTCCTTCCCTGAGATCCTGATTTTACTAGCCTGTCAAAGTCTAATTGATTCTTTTTCTTTGATTAGCCTCACTGAATCTTTTCAAAAATAGCTTCAAATCCTGTACTTAGACTTAATTTCTTATTGTATGACTTTACTGTTTCTTTTATGGCAACAACCGTTCTGCTTACAAGACTGATTTTCCTTTCCTTATTTGGATCCTGTTAGTATCCCTTTGAATAAGAATCCCCTGATTTAAGGGGAGTCTTATACTAATTGATTTCTGATTTGTGTCCATGCCCATATTTGTGTTAGATTTGTACTTATTACCTTATTTCTCTACACATTTTCAAAGCTATAAATACTCTCCTTTCTTTTCTTTGAACACACACGAACACAGACAAACAATCTGAGTTCAAATCACTCTCACTTAAAAAAAACTCTCTTTCTCTTTCTGCTACTTGTACTGCTGTGGACCTTTGTTTGCTCTACTTTTGTTTGCACTTTTGCTTCTCTACTGGTATGCCCCAGTTAATTCACATGTCTCAACAATAATATATTTTATTCACGTCTACTTCTGTTCATGCTTTCCTTAGTTAATACATGTTATTAGCATGTTGTAACATGTTTTCCCTCCCTTTGTAATTCCGTGTTCAATTTACATGCGCATTCTGTCAGTTGTTTGTTATTTATTTGATACTTTATGAATCCCAAACCCTCACATCCCCTTTATGCTTAAGTTAGGGTTCAGAAACATGGCAATGTCTGAAATCATTGTCCATGGATATGAACTGGGCCCTTTGGGCCCTAAGCTTGTCAATTTCCCATCTCCATTCCCTTATTGTGTGCTAAGTAACAGCCTTGGCCTGCCAGTATTTTTGATTATTGTTCAGGCCATGGCTTGACCTCCAGTAGGTTTTTACTCCCTAAATGCTTGATCAATAGGTTTGGTCTGGGGTGTGCCAGTCTATCTTATGGCTGGGCATGACCACCAGCCTGCCTGGGTAGCCCACTACCCCTTTCTATTACACTTACACTCTAACTCCTAGAATTTAAGTTCTGTCCCTCCTGTGTGAGCCTTGCCTTGGGACCCTAGAGCTCCCTCTGAACTTGGACACATAAGGGCTGGCCCTTCCACACTGCATAACTCAATTTCTATTAATCTTGGGTGTATACACTGCCTGGGGTTCCTGAAATCCCTTGGATCTCCGAAACACCTTAGATAAGAGAAGGCTTGGAAATTTGGATCTCGGAAGTGGCTCAATCTCATATTATCAGGTATCAAGTTTGAATTAGGCTGCTCGGATGTAGCTGAGGATTTCTATTTTTTTTAATTCCAGTTGTTTCTTTTTGGGCTGTAATAATTTGTACAAACTCTGGGGAACTTAGTAAAAAGAGGGATGGGATTTATTTTATGCACCAAGGGTAGAAATCATGCCTATAGGTTTAAACTTTTACTTCTGTATATCCACCTAAAAATCATGCCTATAGGTTTAAACTTTTACTTCTGCATATCCACCTAGAAATCATGCCTATAGGTTTAAACTTTTACTTCTGCATATCCACCTAGAAATCATTCCTATAGGTTTAAACTTTTATTTTTCTGCATATGCACTAGAAATCATGCCTATAGGTTTAAACTTTTAATTTCTACGTATACACCTAGAAATCATGATTATGGGTTTAAACTTTTATTTCTGAAAAACTCACGTCTAGAAATCATGCCTATAGGATTCATTCATAATTTCTGCAAACGCGCATAGATACCCTCCCTATAGGTTAACTTCTAATTGTTTCGCAAATTCATATAAAAGTACTGTCTATAAACTGTTGCATTCTGCATCTATAAACATCACTAGGAAAACCATCTGTAGGTCTGATAACAAAATTTGCATATAGATACCATGTTCATAGGACTTTTGTTAATATCTAAAAGGTGTCCAAATCAGAAAGCGATAGAAAGCATGCCTATAGGAAATTTCGAATATGAATAGAAGTTATATTAACCGCTTGAACTCGTAATGATCTGTTAAAATTGGTAACCCTTGTTAGTTTGCACCATTTTTCTAAAAATCAGTATATATCGCGCCTAGTTCTAATCAACACTTAGGTCAACCAGATCAGTTATTAAACAACTGCATTCGAGTATGCCTAATGTAGACTTTTCACCTAAAAATATACATTGAACCAGTCCGCTCGTCGCTTTATTTAAATAAGACCAAAATTAGTACGTGTAAGACATGCTAAACTCTGTGATTTTTGATGATTTATGAAAGCATACTTGAGCCCTGATTGCTTGTCTGTTTCCCCTTCTATTTGCAACTACTTGTTTTGGTTGACGCCTTAGCATTTTATCCTTTGAAACTTCTAAATCCCCAAACCCCTTTCCCTTTAGGATTAGTAGTCCATTTGCCTCCAGGACTGATAGGATTAGGACGGGTAATAGCATGCAATGAGTAAACGATACCATTCCGCGCTTTAATACCTTAACGGGGTGGGAAAGGTAGACATGGAGATGATGATTACATGATAACACTATACGTACGATTGGGTACCGATGTTGTGCGAATGATCCATGTACTATATAAACCTAGGACTCCCTCCCTCTTTATTAGTTTTAATAATTTTTAGAATCTTAAAAGATATCCAATCTTCAACTTCTATTTCTTGTACTTCTTTTTTAGTTACTTGCATCAATTATTTGACCCCCTTCCCTTTACTTGCGTATCTCTTCTTTAATCACAAAAACTGTTTTCCTTCCAAATTTCAGCACCTATAAATCCTTTTGTGTTTCTTATTTGTAACATTTTCTCGTATTTGCAATGCTTGCTTGTTTTTAAAGTCACGATTGTAGCATGGTCGGGAACCACACTAATGGATCTTGAGGGGTGCCTAACACCTTCCCCTCGAGATAATTTGTAGCCTTACCCAAACTATGGTTTTCATATCAAATTCTTTTAAAAGTTTCCTAATGCACTATAATCATTAGGTGGCGACTCTCCAAAAATAAAAAATGTCGTAGACCCGATTTCACTTTTAGAGAAAAGGGGGCGTCGACAGTATCCAAAGTCTTTTTACAAGACTTGTTAATTACAAAGTGATAAAGAAGTGTTTTCGAGTTAGTAATTAGGTACCACCTAACCCAAATCTAGTAAGAGTCACCCCTTTTGTATTGTGGCTTTTTGCCATATTTTTGGGAAACATTTACCTTATCTCATAATTTAATAATTTATTAGGTAATGTCCTGTTACCCGATAATTAGCCAATTACCTAATTATCCACGTAATTAAGAACTATCCCAAATTACTTATATACTACTTACTTTAAACACACCTTATATACTTTACTATTATAGCCATAGGGTACCTCATATGGTACTAGTCCATAAATATCGGATATTAATGCGTGTAACGACCCGACCGGTCGTTTTGAGCCCTAGCACGTCGTTCAGCAGTCTGAGGCCATGAGCAACTTCATTTTAGGTGTTATGACTTGTACGCATGGCCGAAATTGAATTTCGGGAAGTTCAGAGTTAATTTGGGAAGAGAATTCTCATTTCGGAAGCTTAAAGTCGAAAGAATGAACTAGGATTGGATTTTTGAGTAAACGACCTCAGAATCGGGATGTAAAGGTTCCAGCAGGTTCGTATAATGATTTCAGACTTGGGCGTATGCCCGATTTCGGTTTTGAATAAACCGGGAACGTTTTGGCGCCTACTGTGGAAGTTAGCATTTTGGAAGAAAGTTCATAAGTTTGGCTTGAAGTGCATTTCAGCGTTATCGATGTCCGTTGGGATTCTGCGACTAGGAGTAGCTCTGTATGGTGATTCTGGAGTTGGGAACGCGATCGGAAGTGAATTCGGAGGTCCGTAAGATATTTTGAAGTCGTTTGGCTAAAGATAGAAATTTGAAGGTCTTTGAGAAGTTTGACCAGAAGTGGACTTTTTGATATCGGGGTCGGAATCCAATTCCGAAAGTTGGAGTAGGTCAGTAATGTCAAATATGACTTGTGCGCAAAATTTGAGGTCAATCGGACGTGATTTGATACGTTTAAACATCGGAAGTAGAAGTTTGAAATTCTAAAGTTCCTTAAACTTGGATTGGGGGTTGATTCGTGATTTTAGCGTTGTTTGATGTGATTTGAGGCCTTGAGCAAGTCTGTAACGTGTTTTGGGATTGGTTGGTAGGTTTGGTTGAGGTCTCGGGGGCCTCGGGTGGATTTCGGGTGGTTAACAGATCAAAACTGGATTTTAAGAAAAATTGAAGCAGCTGGTATTTGGTATTTCCGTTTCTGCGGATATGGGACCGCAGAAGCGGCCCCGCAGAAGCGAAAAAGAAGTCGTAGAAGCGGACAAGGGCGAGGGCAGCCAGGACCACAGAAGCGGCCCTTGATCCGCTGATGCGGAACCGCAGAAGCGGAAGGCCTGGAGTGGGTGGGAGCCGCAGAAGCGGCAAGCGGTCCGCAAAAGCGGGATCGCGGAAGCGGACAAGGTTCAGCTGAAGCGAAAATGCTGGGCAGTAGGCTTGTTTTAAAATCGTGATTTGTAGTTCATTTCTCTCATTTTTCATGGCTTTGGCGATTTTTGGGAGGATTCAAGAGAGGATCTTCATCAACAATGTTAAGGTAAGTTATTTCTACCTATTATGAGTTAAATACATTAATTATGTATGGATTTTAATATGAAAATGGGTAGAAAATTGAGAGTTAGAGGAAGACCTAGAAATATTGTGTTCTTGAAATTTGACCACGATTTTGAGTATGTAATTAAGAGGAAATAATATATTTGAGTTCCTAAGGTCATGGGCAAACTTTATCTTCGAGAAATTTCGGATTCCGGGCACGTGGGCCCGAGGGCATTTTTGTCAACTTTTCATTCGGGGTTAGAAATTGTTATAAATTGGGTTGTAAAGTATAATCAAGCATATATTAATGGATTTGTATGATCTTTGGATAGTTTTGGAGAATTGTGCATTGGTGCAAGTCTTCGGAAGAATGTAGAATGCCGGTTGTGGATCTTCGGAGTGAGGTGAGTCTCCTTTCTAATCTTGTGAGGGGGAAATTACCACTTAGGGGAGTTAATTGGTTATGTGCTCCTATTTGTGTAGGGATACGCACGCACGAGGTGACGAGAGTCCATGCGTAGCTACTATTATGCTATTGTCCGGGTAGTCTAGGAGCCAAAAACATGCTAGACTTGGGATATTTGCAATCTTATTGACATTTGAATTGTAAAAATCAAATTGAACTAGTAAATGAATTTCAAAAAGGATTAAAATTTATTTTCTTAAGTTGTTAAAAGAGGATTTGGTTTTTATTTGATAAAATGTTTCCCAAAAATTCTGAATTTGATTGGTTGAGCAAGTATTCCTATGTGTACCTGCATCGCACGGATGATTCGCGAGCAGGGTATTTGTCTACTTTATGTTGACTGCGTCGCATGGATGATTCGCGAGCGGGAAAAATAGATGCATCTATTGGTTCGAGCCGTTCGACCCTCGACAGTGCACAGTTTACATTTCTGTTGGATCAGGCCATCGCCTAGGCATGATATGCGCATGTTTATGTTACTTACTTGAAGTATTTGATGTAGTTATTGCCTTTTTGGCCTGACATTAATTACTGAAGATAAAAGAAAAGAAATCCTGAAAATCCTTTGCTAATTATTAAAGGCGTTTACCTGTTTTACAACTTTGTGAACTAGAGCATGCTATATAAATCCATGAATTCCTCATGTTTTAGTATATTATTATTGGACCATTAGTAAGTGTCAAAGTTTACCATCTCGTATCTACCCATTCGGGATTAGGCGGGACACTCATTGGGTACACGTTGTTTTTGTACTCATACTACACTTGCTGTGCATTTTGTTGCACAGGTATTTGCAACTCCAGTGGCCTACTAGGCATAGCAGCATGGAGGATTCTGGGACTAGGTGAGCTGCATCATTCGAGATGGCCACAGCTAGAATAGTCCCTTCCAGTGTACTGTATTTACTTTCCGTCTGTATTTCGGACGGATGTTGTATTTTATTTCTCTTATCAGTAGATGCTCATGCACTTGTGACACCGAGCTATGGGATGGTTCGAAGTATTGTATTAATTGCTTAACTTTTAAATTTGATTTGAAACTATATTCTTTAAAATTTCTAAATAATGAAGGAAAAATCCTGGATTTCAAAAGTGTTAAAATGAGATTTAATTTAGTATTTGAGTTGGTTGGCCTGACAGCGGAGCCTGGTGCCACCACGACCCTTAGTGGATTTTGGGTTGTGACAACATGGTATCAGAGCACTAGGTTCCTGTCGGTCTCACGAGTCATGAGCAAGTCTAGTAGAGTCTCACGGATCGGTACAGAGACGTCTGTACTTATCCTCGGGAGGCTACAGGGCTGTCATGAGTACTTCCCTTCTTGATTTCCTTATCGTGTGGTTTGATTCCTTTGAGGCTTATGCCTTTGATTCCTTCCTACTCAATCTTACGCAACGCGAGCGCTTGTTATAAATCGAGAATTTGAAGGATTGTAATGGCACTACCAATGTGGTGCGGTATGATTTTCCCGGTATAGTTGATTGGACTATTATAGTCGCATTATGGACGGATATTCTATTGTTTTAGCTCAGCAACAGGACTTCAAGGAGCTTTGAGGCTAGGCACAGGTTGCCATGATGCTTATGAGCAATTATTCTGCAGTGTTGTTGGGATGGTAGGATGTTTGCCCATGTGTTGGGGCAGCGAATGAATTGAAGGGAGGTTTACTTATTGTGTAATCAAGGGATTCAGTATTTTATTCCCGGCAGGATGAAAGGCTGACAGACTAAGAATGGTCAGATGTAGGCTGGTGAAAGTAATGAGACTTGGTATTTGCAAGCGTGGTGGAACTTTTCTTCTATGATGGGGTGTCGTGGTTCTAATTGAACGTACTAAGTGCCGATGTTATAATCTGCTATTATTCGCCTTTATGGCAAGATGTTGTGAAACAGTATTGGATATTCAGCTGTCAGATATCGTATGGTGCAGTGGTTTAATATCGAATCAGAATTTCCTAACATTGGAGGATCGATAAAGATGACCTTTGGAAAGGTTTAAAGTTAGCATCAATGGTAGATTCAAGTGCCACGAAGATAGATTTTATTTAAGGCAACAATTGAGCAGTAGAGTATGAGGAAGGACATGTGAGAAGTGTCAGGCGGTGTTTACAATTTCTAGAAGGCCAAGTATGAGAATTAAGGTCGAGTGACCGATTAAGGAAATGAGTTCCGCCAAAGTGGGAGAGTGGCGTGTGTTGCATATGGGCTTAGTAGTAGGATGACTACGCGCTTTAAGGAGAGTTGGATCGAATTGGGGATTTTATTGATTGGTGATTGAAGTCTGCGGGTGTGACTCGAAGTATGGGCTATTATGCAGCAGAAGATTGATATGGCGGAAATGAGCTACTTGAAATGGAGGAGGGTGTAACATAGCTTTGAATTTGGGAAGGTGTTGCTGCACATTTAATTGATGTCCGCGAGGAGTGAACGGACTGGTGCAGCTAGAGAGTGAGCTTGGACTCAGGATTTGGTTGTCGATGTCATAGTGATTGTATCCCATGCAGTAACATTTGAAAGGTGTCAGGAAGTGATTTCCGCAGGTGGGTTATTTCCTGTGAGTAGATTAGCGGTCGCGTGGTTGGTGAAGCTTCTGCAAAGAATTATATTGGTTATCCAGCAAAGAGATCGGTTGTGCGAAGGTGGATGGTGATTCAGAATATGAAAGATGGGGATTTACAGAAAGATTCCGAGAATTACGGCGGATGATTGCGTAAGGTTATGACAACAAGAGATAAAGTATTCTGGTGAGTTCCAGAGTTGTGTAATAATGGCTTCAAGCTAAGTGGGAGAGTCCTACCGCCTAAGATTGGGTTGCATGGTTAACTGCTTGCGAGGTTTCTGTTTATCTGCATATCGATGGGTTGTTTCAG
>MU741650.1:7033-98939 GCA_026770625.1 Nicotiana glauca
TGGGTTGGGCTCTGCTTTGGGCCAGGGTGTATTTCAATAGTGAGAGGCCCAATTTCGGGCATTATATTAAGAATACCCCTTCCTTTGTTTGTTATTTGTTTTCTTTTTATTTCTTTTGCTTTTGTATTCATTTTTAATTTGTATTATATACCTTTTTTTTTGTATTTTTCTTGATTTTATAAAATTGAGAGATTACACTAACAATTAAACTAAAACTATTTAATAACTATTTGGTAGCAATTTCAAATTAAACAATGAAAAGTTAAAATGAACTATTTTTGTGATTTTCTTTAGATTGCTAAAATGAATTAATGCATATTCTTTATATTTTTAACATGAGTTATTATGCAACCAATTAATACGAAAAATGCAATAAAATTATTTAAAAATTGTAAAATTATTTAATTTAAAACTTTTGAAATAATTTGCTTAGGGCAAAAATCACGTGCTCACAAGCTCTACCTCAAATCTCCAAATGAAGATATAATATGAACAAAACTCTATTAGACGTAAACTCCAAAATTTGCACGAGAAGTGCAGAAGTGTAGCTATATAAAAGGGCACTACAAAAAAATATGTTATTGCGATGGTTTATTTTTTTATTTTGCGGCGGTTTCAATATGCTCTAACGGTGATTTTTTGAAACCTCTAAAATCCCATGCGCTACAAACGTAAAAAAATGGTTTTGGCATAACCGCCGTAATTGTTGAAAGATTATTGTGGCGATTTTTGTTTTGCATTATCTGGCGGTTGGAAGCTGCCGTAATGTGTGCTAGGACATGAGTTTCGAAACAGACATCACTAGGTCCTAATTGACTGAAAGGGAAACAGATGGTGGCTCAGCTATACACTTGTTTGCTTGATCAAAAGAAATCTTAAAATCGTCAGGCCAGGTATTGTTAAACAACATAGAGGAACCATAACACTTACACTGAAAATAGAGTTAGACAGAGTATAGTCTAACATAATGAGTTTGCCAAGAACCATGGACTCTAACTTGTTAGGTTTGTTAGAGCGAATATTAGAATGTTTTAACAACAGATTCATATACCTTTGGAGGAGGCAGGTAAAGAAAGTTTTTTCACCCCTAGAAATCAAAGAGTTCATTGACCTTGCAGTTGATGATCTTCATGACACTTATATCAATGAATTTTCCATGGGCTACTGGTTTTTCTTTGAAGGCAATGAAAGCGTTCCTGTTGGATATGTCCTAAAAATTGAGGTCTGAGTTCAGAGAACTTGAGAGGCCAATTTTGGGCTTTTTGGGTGTGCAGGTTTCAGGGATATCTTCCATAGTTCATTTCCCTAGGGCATTTTTATTAAGGCTACGCGCATCATCTGTAAGGTCCTGAGAGGAGGAAAAATCCTCAAAGTGGTCATATTCTAGATTGACTAGTTTAGGAGGTTGAGAAGAGGGTTTTGCTCGAGAATGAGTGCTTTTGTGGGTTGAGCCAAAAGGATTTTTTGAGTTTTTCGCCATTGAAGGGTTGATAACAGGGGTTTAGAGATACAAACAATGCGAGGGAATTTGGTGGATGAAACTAAAGTTAAAAAGGTGTAAACTGATGGTTGAGTACAGAAGGAAAGGGTGTCAACAATTCGACGTGATGATTATCCTCTAAAAATGTATTAAAAAGACGTGAAAAAGGAAAAATAAGAGACACATAATTAATGCTGCTTACACACACAAGGAAACACGCAGATTAAGAGACGACAAAATAAAAAATTATCACAAAGGTCCTAAGATTTTGTATTAACTGAAATAATGACAAGTGAGTCTTGTAATGCATAAAATTTGACCTCAAGCAGGGGTTTTGTAAAAATATTTGCCAATTGATCAATTTAACTTACAAACGATAATTCTAAGTTTTATTTAAGGATGGGTCTATAATAAAATGATGCTTTATATCTATTTGGTTAGCTCTAGAACGATGCACATGGTTTTTAGATAGACATATATCACTAGAATTATCACAAAATATTTGAATAGGTTTAAAGGATAATTCATAGTCACCCAATTAATGTGACATCTAGATTAATTGAGCAAAATATTATCCAATCGCAATGTACTCTGCTTCAGTTGTAGAAAGAGCTATTGATCCCCATTTCCTACTGTTCCAGGAGATTAATGTCTTCCCCAGTGATTGACCAGTTCCACTTGTACTTTTCCTGTCTTCTTTGTCACCTGCAAGATCAGCCTCTAAAATCCTTCAAGTTTAAAATTATTAGAACGTGAATACCATAGACCATAAGAAGTTGTTCCACTAAGATAGCGAATTATTCTCTTTACTATAGTTAGGTGTGACTCCTTAGGAGTTGACTGAAACCTGGCACATGTACATATACTGAGCATGATATCTGGTCAACTAGCAGTTAGATATAGTAAAGATCCATCATTTCACAATACTTAGTTTCGTCCACTGAGTTTTTATGTTCGTCTTTTTCTAGACATGTAGAGGGACTCATAGGAGTTCCTCTTTCTTTGGGATTGCTCATTTCAAACTTTTGAATTAGTTCCTTTGTATACTTGATTTGGCAGATGAATATGTCATTTTCTGACTGATGAATTTGGAGTCCATAGAAGAATGTGAATTCTCCCATCATACTCATTTCTAACTCACTCTATATGAGATTTGAGAAATTCTCGCACAAAAGAAATTCGTGCTGTCAAAGATAATATCATCTACGTAGATCTGGATAATGAGATTACCATTACCTTCAGTGGATCTTTTGATGAATAAAGTAGTATTTACCTTAACTCCATTGAACCCATGATCAGTTAGGAAGGAGCTTAGTCTTTCATACCAAGCTCGAGGGGCTTGTTTGAGTCCACAAAGAGCTTTGGATAACTTATATACATGATAAGAAAATTGTGAGCTTTAAATACTAGGAGGTTGTTTTACATATACCTACTCATCAATAAAATCGTTAATAAAGGAAATTTTTACATCAATTTGAAATAGTTTAAAACCTTTAAAAGATGCATATGAAAGTAATATGCGAATTGATTCTAACCGTTGTACTGGAGCAAAAGTTTCATTGTAGTCGACTCCTTCCTGTTGTGGATAGCCTTGAGTTACTAATTTGACTTTGTTTCTGACTACCTTTCCATCCTATTTAACTTGTTTGTGAACAACCATTTGGTTCTATTAATAGTAGTATTTTTTGGCTTACGTACCGCTTCCCAAACTTGATTCTTGTCGAATTGATCGAGTTCATCCTGCATAGCTTGTACCCAACTAGACTCTTTTAAGGCTTCATCAATCTTCTTTGTCTCGATTTGAGAAATAAGTGCGATGTTTTTCTTCTTCTTGAGAGTTCCTCTAGTTTTCATTCCTTCATTAGGTCCTCAATGATAAACTTCAAAGGGTATTCCGGTTCATTTCTCCATTCATTTGGCTGTGTTCCAACTACTAGAGTAGTTGATTCTTTATGTGGTTCAATATGGTTACTAACACGTTCACTAGTTGACTCTGTGACTATGTTTGTACTATCAGCCGACTTATGTGACTTGTTTGTCTGTGATGCTTCTTGATTGATATCTTCATTACATGCAATGATTCCTTTCTTGGCCATAGTGTTATTATCATCAAATATATCATGCATTGATGCTTCTAAATATAAGTACGCTTGTTTTAAACTCTAAAAGATCTACTATTAATAGAATTATATAAAAAAATACCTTCATCAGTCCTTGGATTAAATTTCCAAAATTGTCCTTACCATTGTTGTGAATAAAATATTTACTTCTGAACAGATAAAAATATCCTATATTAGGCCTTTTAACTTTCATACTTCATATGGAGTCTGTTTTAGGAAGGATCTTATGAGACATCTGCTGAGGATATGACATACTGTGCTTACTGCTTTTTTCCAAAAATGATTTGGCAATGAATGTTCTAATATCATTGTTCTGACCATATCTTGCAGAGTTCTATTCTTATGTTCAACTACACTATTATTTCGGGCTGATCTTGGGGATGAGAAATTGTGAGTATAACCTTGATCGTTGCAGAATTCTTCAAAGACTCTGCTTTTAAATTCTCCTCCGTGGTCACTTTATATGGTTGAGATGAGATACCCCTTTTCTATTTCAATTCTTTTGCATAAAATCTCAAAACTTTTCAAAGCTTCATCTTTATGAGATAAGAAAATTACTCATGTAAAATGTAGTAATCATCAAAAATAACAAAAACATATTGTTTACCTCTAACGCTAGCAGTTCTGGTAGGCCTAAACAAGTCCATGTGAAGTAATTGTAGGGGATTGGTTGTAGACACAATGTCTTTGGCTTTGGAAGAGTTTCTAGTTTGTTTGCCAAGATGGCATGCATCACATACATGATTTCTAGAAAAAATAAGTTTAGGAAGGCCAATAACCATATCATGCTTGGAGAGTTTTTCAATTAAATAACTTTTGTATGATCAAGAGATTATAGTTGAGCCCATCCACAAAGTATAATTCTGTAATATCATAGTTATTGCTGAATGAAACTGTACTGGTACTAGCGATCTTTCATATTGAATCATCACCAAATTCTACATTAACTTTATTTATTTTTGTGACTTCTAAGTAGATTCTTGTCACCCGTCACGTGACTGGAATACGCGCTATCTAAATACCAATTCCCTTTACGATTCTTTCTGTGGTGTTCCTACAAAATATAATTATTACCTTCTTTTAGGTACTCAAGGTTGCTCGGGTCCTTGTTGGTTAGTTCTACTACAATCAAGACTGTTTTTAGGTTTTCAAATCCATCCTGAAATATTAGATTTATGAAATCTACAGAAGGAATATTTATGTCCAGCCTTGTTACAGTAATGAGACATATGGGTTGATCCAGATTTTGATCTACCACTAGTATTAGTACTTGTGGATTCAGTTCTAACATGTCTTCTTCCAGTTGAATTGTAAGTCACTTGGTTAGACTTGACATAAATGTGACTGGTGGATTTGCGTATTTTATTAAGTTGCAACTGCAATTCCTGAACCTCATCTTGAAGAACGTCTCTTTCGATTTCACAGACTTTAAGTTTGAGTTTCGAGTCCTTCTTTTT
This sequence comes from Nicotiana glauca, assembly GCA_026770625.1. Lineage (NCBI taxonomy): Eukaryota > Viridiplantae > Streptophyta > Magnoliopsida > Solanales > Solanaceae > Nicotiana > Nicotiana glauca. The sequence goes on from MU741650.1 coordinate 12,091, forward strand.
TCTATTGAGTCTCTTTAGCAAAGACGTGAGGCTAGATTCACAAGTCATCCCTAAGAGAGAGATTTTCAAGTGTCTTTGTTCCGTTATTCAAGTGAATGGGGATATTGACGAGGATGTCACACATCGCACTGGGGCAGGATAGATGAAATGGAGGCTCACTTCTGATGTCTTGTGTGATAAGAATGTGCCACCAAGACTTAAAAAAAATTATATAGAGCGATGGTCAGATCGACTATGTTGTATGGGGTGAAGTGCTGGCCAATAAAGAACTTTCATGTCCAGAAGATGAAGGTAGCAGAGATGAGGATATTGAGATAGATATATAGGCATACTAGGTTGGACAGAACTAGAAATGAAGTTATCCAGGCATGGTAAGTGTGGCTTCTGTGTAGGACAAGATACAGGAAGCAAGACTAGGATGGTTCGAACAAGTGAAGAGGAAATGCACCAGTAATGAGGTATGTGAGTTGTTCATGGAGGTCCAATGTGGGGGGGGGGGGGGGAGGCATGCCGAAGAAGTATTAGAGAGAAGTGATTCAGAATGATATGGCATTGCTCCAGCTTACTGAAGATATGACCATGGATAGGAAGGTGTGAAGGTGGTTAGGGTAGAGGATTTGGTAGTCGAGATTTGTCTTTGTTTTGTTATAGTAGCTTTAGTACACTAAATAGTGTCTTTATGTATTTTTGCCTTTTTGGACTTCTGTTATTACTTATGGTTGCCTTCGCTTCGATTTTAATTGTACTAGCTAGTGATAGTTGTGTGTTTTCGCCTAGTTTTTCGATTGGTTTGCTTGTCATTGGCCTTCCCTTTATCTTCACTAACTCGAGGTTCTACCAGAAACAACCTCCCTGCTTTTTAAAGGTAAGGGTAAGGTCTGCGTACACATTACCCTCCTCAGACTCCACTTGTGGGAATGCACTAGGTTTACTGTTATTGTTGTTTTAGGGTAATATCAACAATATCCTGCTATTTTTTACATCTATGATAGTTATAGGGTCTTACTTTACTTGTTTCACCTCGTGGCATGAAGCAATTTTCAGTATCTTCTTTGCAATCATCGTCTGATACATCTTCATCAGTCTAATAACCAAAATATTTGTTCATATCATTTTCCAAAATAGTCATGAAACACAGACTTGCTATTTCTTCATTTTCTAACCTATCTTCATCGCTCTAGCTTTCGAATGATTTGTTTTTATTTAACCCTCTAGAGATTTTTCTTTTAAGATCCGGGCATTCAATTTAAACATGGCCATACCTTCCACATTTAAAATATTTTCCATTATTTTTGTCTTGTTCATTATATTTTCTAGTTCTTCAAGATGAAATCCTTCCCTTTTTTATGTTTCTGTATCTTCTCATCACTCCATTCATATTTCATGAAACCGTGGCAATTCTTCTTCAAGAGCTTCTCCATCGTCATCAATATCGTTCTTAGGTCCTTCAGTTTTAGTTTTGAAGGCAATTTTTTTCTTCTTCTCTTCTGACGCGTTTTCTTGAGATGTGTTTTCTCAAATGGTATGATATCTCCACTTACTTCATCATATGATAGTTTGTCCAAATCATGAGATTCAAGTGAAACTAGTTTTGTTTTCCATGTGGTAGGCAAACTTCTTAGGATTTTTCGAACCTATTCACCACTTGAGTAAGGTTTACCAAAGGCTTTTAGATCGCTAATGATTTTGCTGAATCTTGCAAATATTTTCTCAATGGATTCACTTTCTTTTATCTGGAAGAGTTCATAGTCGTGAACCAACAAATTTAATTGTATTTCTTTCACTTTTCTAGTTCCTTCAGAAGTAACTTCCAGTTTGTTCCCTCATTTCCTTGGTGGTATCACAACTTGAAAATTTCTTATATTCTTTTACACTTATAGCATTATAGAGCAAATTTCATACCTTAGCATTAACTTGAGCAACAACCATTTGCTCGTCAGATTAGTCATCTATATCTTCAGAATCAGCAGGTGATTGTCCTACTACTGGAAGTGGATAGTTTTCCTTTTTGATAACACGCCATACTTTGACATCGTAGGACTTTGCATTTTTCATGCGCACCTTCTAATGAGAGAATTGTTATCCATTGAAATATGGTGACCTTACTTGCATTGACTGCTCCAATAGTTACTTGGTTTGACATGATCTTTTCTCAGTAGCTGTTAAGTAAAAGATAAATATAAGAGACTTTCTCTAATACCAATTGAAAGTACAAGAGATGGGGTGAATTGTTGATTTTTATTTTTGTATCCTAAGTAGTTGACTAGTTTACCAATTAGTCGATTGAAAATAAAAATAGAACATAACTTAAAGCAGAAGTAAAGTGCAAGAATTAAAGACACCCATATTTTTGTACTGATTCGGATTCAATGTGAATCCTACCCTAGTCTCTTGGGTCATAGGGGTGTTCTCTCTTCAAAGATCCTTAAATAATTTTCTACAATTGTATTGATGTTATCTCCGAACACCAACTCTCTTTTGAATCTAAGTATGATCGTGATATTTTTGATACAATGCCTTACCAATGTTTTTCTCTGTTTTTTCTCTAGATAGATTACACAATAAACTTTGTTAAGATTAAATGATCGTTTAGAGTACAACAAAGAGTACAAAATTGGCATGATCAAAGTATATGTCTTCAAGACTGTACAAATATATATACTCTATGAGGTCTTCTTGTCTCTTGATTGACGTGAATCTTGAGATATTGCAAACCCAAGGGAGTTGATACTTGAAAGGAATCGTTGATTTATTCTTTCCAATAATAATATGTTACTTCTGTTGATTTGCCTTGACTTGTGGTCTTGATTGGACTTTTTCTTTGCTAAGCAAACATTTCTATTATTTGATAAATCAAAATCATATCCCTTGATTTCGGCTTTTGATTGTCTTCCTTCGACGAAGGAATCTTCAGTGCATAGTTTCGCAATCTTTACTTCCTTTATTTTAGGTCCTTCTTATAATATCCTCCATTAATCTGCTACCAAATTCTTGATTGTTTTTCCTTTCGAATAGTCGCTAATCCTTCCTTTTTCATCTCAAAACTTCGATACATCCTTTCCATTGCTTTAGGAATATTTCTGCACATTAAAGATGTGTTATTTTGCATCATTAAAATAAGCTTAGATTTAACAAGTATAACATTAATAACAAATAAAGTAACTCGTAATCACTAGTAACTAATTATATTGATTTTTCTTTTGTGTATAACACAGTTAATGACGACAATTATACCTTGGACCATTTCTAATTTCTTTGAAAGATTAAAATTATATAATAAAACATTATAACACATAGCAAGTGCATTGAACAAGAATATAATGATTCAAAATCAATGATGAAATAAAGTCGTATGATAGAGAAAGAAACAAGTGAAATTTCCTAAAGCCCTATACTCTCCAGAAGATAAGTACAGACGTCTCCATATCGATCCTCCAGACTCTACTAAGCTTGCTCATGACTCGTGAGACCTAGGCAACCTAATGATCTAATACCAATTTGTCACGATCTGAAATCCCAAACGCCGGATCTGTATAGCGCCTAATGTCTCACTTGCTAGACAATCCAACATTAATACACAACTAATCATTTAAAAGCCAATTTGAATGCAATTTAAAAAGAAATAAAGCTATAAATTTAAAATAGACATAATAACTCCAAACGCTGACTAGTCAAACCCTAGAATTTGTTGTGATAAGTACATGAGCGTAGTAAAAGTACTACAACTAATGTCAGAAAGAAAATACAACTATTTTAAGCAAAATAAATAGTAAAACTAGATATGGAAGAGGACTTTAGGGACTGTGATCGCCATGCAGCTCTACCACAAGTCTCTAAATACATATATGATTCGAGCAAAACTCCACTAGATGCCACTTTTACCAACTCCTGAATCTGCACAAAAAGTACAGAAGTATAGAACATGTACAATCGACCTCATATACTTCGTAAATATTGAGTCTAACCTCGACGAATTGGTGATGAGGCTATAACAAGGCAGTCGCTAAAAAGTTATACGATTCTCGTGAAATAACGATAAAATAAAGAAAATAAGTATAACATGAAAACTAGAATAGAATTACATAACAAAGGACCTCAGAATAATGAAGCTCAATTTTCTCAGTACAACACAGATGTGCAAAACAACAGCTCAAAGTAGATAAATATGTCTTCTCTGTTGCGGTACACAACCTAATCCACAAATATATATAATTAACATGTCTTCTCTGTTGCGGGGCATAACTTGATCTATAAATATGTAATAGCAAATCTTCTCCGTTGGGGGCACACAATCAAATCCACAAATATATATTATATATATATATATATATATATATACACACACCCCAAATCTTCTCCATTGCGGAGCACAACTCGATCCAAAAATATATATAACTACCAAATCTTCTCAGTTGCGGTGCGCAACCGATCCACAAATATATATAAATATTGTTGCGTCGTGCAACTTGTTCCCAAACAGTAACACCAATATCCGTTCCGACGTGCAACCCAATCCCACACAATAATGAGATAATATACAACTACACCGCAACTACGCCATATCTAAAATAAAATGAAATACAAGAATTACATAATTTAAAAATATAAAGCAGATAAAATTAGCTATCTACTAACCCATAAGGTTATAAAACAAGTAAAAGCAGTTAGTAATTAAATACATAAAAGCAATCAGCAATTAAGGCATGTAACGGATATAGGCATGAATTTAACAAGTAAGGGCAAGTAACAGTTAGAGCATTTAACAACTAATAACATGTATTAAATGAAAGCATTGAATAATTGAAAACAATAAATAAATATCCCAACCCACATGTTTAACCCATGACTACGTATATACACTCATCACCTTGCATATACATCGTCCCCACACATAAATCAAGTTGAAATTAAACCAATAAAGTCCTAATTCTCTCAAGCCAAGGTTAACCACAATACTTACCTCTTCCCACAACCAAATCAATGATCAACCAAGGCTTTTCCTTTAGAAATAGCCTCCAAACCAATCAAATCTAGTCAAATATAGTTCCAACAATTCAAATAAGCTTTAGAAACTACCCACGAGTGAAAAAAATGAATATTTAATGAAATTGGAAGATATCAACAAAAATCAACCCTGGCATGCTTGGTCAAAACCCGAGATTCAAACTAACTCGATTCCATTGACCCCCGAGCCCGGTTATATAACTTATTTCGGAACTCGACTTCAATTTGAGGTTATTTCAATTTTACCTGTAACAACCCGATCGGTCGTATTGTGTAATTATGCCTTGTTACCCCTTTTATTTCTTCACGAATGTGTATTTATGATTTTATGAGTTTTGGGGTTGGTTAGTTCCGTTCTGAAAAAGTTTTTGGGCAGATTTGGACCCTTGATTCCAGACTTATAAGTTTAAAACTAAAAAACATTTACCAAACTTTGAATTTTATGAAAACGACTCTGGAACTGTACTTTTATGACTCTGATAACTTCGTATCGTATTTTCAGACTTGGGCGTATGTTCGAAATTGATTTTTGAAGTTCGTAGGTTGATTTGTCGAAATTAGGCAATTTGAAGTTGGAAGTTTGACCGTAGGTTGTCTTTTAGCGATCGAGCTCAGAATTTGATTTTGAGACATAGAATAAGTCCGTTATGGTATTTAGAACTTTCCTGCAAAATTTGGTGTCGTTTGAAGTTGATTTGATAGGATTCGGTTGTTTATTTATAATTCTAGAAGTTCTTGAATTTTCTTTAAAATTCATGCACTTTAGAGTTTAATTCGTAGTTTTAGATGTTATTTATGTGTTTTCGATCACGCGAGCGAGTTCATATGTTATTTTTAGGCTTGTGTGGATGTTTGGTTTGGAGCTCTGAGGTCTAGGATGAGTTTTTGACATGTTTCAGAGCGGTTTGGAATGAAAATAGCAAAATCTGGTGTTTGATGCTCTGGTGTCGCAAATGCGAACACCACGGTTGCATTGAAAAGGTGACAGAAGAGGGGAAGTTGTCTCAAATGCGACTTCACCTTCGCAATTTCCGAAGGCAACAAAAATTGAACAATGTTCGAAATTGCGAACAATTGTTCGCTTTTACAATGTCCCTCTAATTTGTAATTGCAAAAGCTATATCGCAATTGCGATGTATGCTGAGTCTCTCAAGCTTCGCAAATATGAGCCCTGATCTGCAATTTTGAGGGTTCGCATTTGCGAATGCGATACCGCAGCTGGTTAAAGGGCTAAGAGACGAGATTTTGAAATTAATCTCTCGTTTTTTAACCCTAGACTAGATAGTAGGCGATTGAGAGATGGAATTTTCACCTACAAACCTTGGTTAAGTAATTCTAATTTATTTCTAATTTTATTCCATCAACATATCTTAGATTTTAACATCAACTTCATGTGAATCAAAGTGAAATTTTATAAAACTTTGTCAAATTTTTAAAAAGAATAAGAAATTGAGTTTTCAGAGTCTATTTGGACGTGGATTTAGTAAGTAATTAGATATATGAACTCTTGGAGTCATGGGTAGATGAAATCTACCATTGGACCCGGGTTTTGATCGCGTGGGCCTGCGATTAACTTTTGTTGACTTTTTGAAAAATGTGTCTTAGCTTTATCTATAGCAATTGAATTCTCTAGAGTTGTTTGATAATATTAAGTCAATTTTTGTTAGATTTGAGCCATGTGGAGATGAATTTTAAGGATAAAGCTATTTTCGAGTGTTGAATTGGCCTAGGAGGTAAGTGTCCGGCCTAATTTTGTATGGAAAAACTACCCCTTAGAATTTGGTATTGTTTGATTTAATTATGTTAAGTAAAATCTATCTACACAAGATGACGAGTGAGTACACTGATGGTACGTGGTATTTGATCGATTTAGTCTACTCAGACTATTTCTCTGCTTAAATTGAATGCCATATCATGTTCTAATTCTCATAGTCAATCTATTCTCGCGTGTGTTAGTCTATCCTTAAATGCCTTAAATGATTTTGTTAATACTTGTTCTACCTCTAAACTGATAATTTTCTCTCAAGTTTTAGTTGAACTTTTTGCCTCTTTTATTGTTACATGCCATCTCTTCATTTTTTATTATCATTAATTCAAGTTATTGTTCATGCTACCTCTTTCATTGTTGGTTACCATTAATTGAAGTTATTATTCATGTTATCTTTTTATTTGTTGATTTTCAGTATTTGAAGTCATTGTTACATGTTATATTTCTGTTTTGAGTTATTCCTATTTTACATAGTTGTTATACATTGTCTCTCATTGTTGAATTATTGGTGTTGAGGTTGTGAAACTCCTTATCACGTTGAGGCGAAATCGTTATATTTGAAACATCTTCCTTTTGAGCATTTTACATTTATTTTTGTTGTTGATATTCTTGTACCTGTTGTGGTGGAGTCGTGTGCTATTATGATGGAAATATTGTTATTGTGGATTGCTGGCAAATTGAAATATATGGGCACATATGGTGCGAGTTGTTATTATAATGTGATATTGACGCACGTACGGTGGTGTAAGGCTTAGGGTTGATGTACATGTGACGGTATAAAGTGGGACTTATGCGCATGTATCTTGTAGAGGTTATACCAGTATAGCCTGTTGCTCCAGTTCAACCTGTGGTTAGGGAGCAGCATTTGAGGAGGAGCAACTTAGGCTCGAGAGATACAAGAAGTACCAACATTGTACTTTTACTGGTTTGGCTTCAGAGGATGCACATGGTTTTCTTATGGAGTGCCACTATATTCTCTGTCCTATGGATATTTTGGAGATGAGTGGGGTTGCTTTTACTACCTTCCAGCTGTCCGGAGCGGCATATAAGCGGTGGCTAGTATACGAGGAGGGTAGCCCAACCAAGGAAGCTTCACTTACATGGATTCGATTTTTACAGTTATTCTTGAGAGAGTTTGTCCCTCAGACCTTTCGGGATGCTTGATGCGTGGAATTTGAGCAGCAGCACCAGGGTACTATGACAATGTCAGAATATGCTGTCTGATTCAGTGATTTGTCCAAGCATGCACCTGCCTTGGTTTCTACAATCAGAGAGCAAGTTCTCGACTTATTGAGGGGATAAACTATGGTATTAGATTCAACAAGGCAAGAAAGTTGGAGACAGATTCTTGATATCAGCAGGTGGTTGAGATTGCACGGAGGTTGGAGGGTATGCGGGACCGTGAGAGAGATAATGGGTGTCACGATCCAAACCGATAAGCCGTGACGGGCACCCGGTACCTTATACAACCGAGTACTAGTGTATCTTTCGTATCATACTATCATAGATAACTGAACCAGAGAGGCTGTCATGAAATAGGTAGAATACAAAATGTAATACCAACTTATACATAAGACATACGGCTCTTTAAGACAAAAATAACCACGCGTACACTGAACATAGGCTGACAAGGTCATGCAATCTTTTACGTACATGACGTCTATCGACAAGCATCTAAGAACACATAATTTTCATAAAGGACGGAACAGAGCCCCGCCATACAAAACAATACACATCTAAATCATACTAACCAAACAAGCAAATCTGAAGCTAATGGAGCGCACCAACATCTTTCGCTGAGTTGATAGCCTACTTGGAGGGCTCTCAACCTATCTATCGGGACCTACGGGCATGAAACGCAATGTCTCCAAGCAAAATGGACGTCAGTACGAATAATGTACCGAGTGTGTAAGGAACATAAATAAGTACACAACAGTCATAGAAGAAATATAGAGTAAATGAATCAACTTGTAAGTCTGAATAACTCTGTAATTTATGAAATGATTATAGTGTCATGCATATTCGTATGAATGTCATGTCATATATATATACATGTTTCATAACATCATCAGACCTCTATGGGCATCCTATAATATCATCTCGGCCATTATGGGCAAAATAATCAATGTATACCAGCTGATCAGGTGGTGGCGCGTATATAATGCCATAATCTTTTCTCTTATCCCATATACATATATACGCATTGTACATGAATGCAATGCATGACAAGTACGCCAATAAAAGCTTTCGGAGTGTCATAAGACCATTAGGCCTCTGATTAATATCATGAAGTAAACTTTTTTAACTTACGTATTTTTCTATGACCCATGAACAAATGATAAAATAATATGACACATGAGAATTCAAGAATATAGGCACCTCTAATACTTCTATGAATAGAGTCATTTACGAAAGTTGTACATTTTCTTGTTTTGTTTATGTTGTATAGATCATGCCAAAAGAAAAGAAAGGATATCCTTAACATACCTAAGCTAGTTCTCCGTACAATCCCTCTAACACGCGATAATCACGACAAAACACATGACGGAAAGACCAAAGTAGTAAAAATCCGTATGATATTCTTGAGAAAGTTTTCACCGTACTCTCTTATAATCTCTCTAAATCCATACGAACTTATATAGCTGATATGAACGCAACAAAAGCAATCACTCTATATGCAGACGATACTAGTTACTTTGGGTGAGCGTTTAGGCTTTATTAACTTTACAGTTTATATCATCAAGTTCGGTATTGACATAATTTAACTAAGTTTAAATGGTTAAAGGTTTCTAATAACTATAGCCGTAAGTGTGAGCTTTAGAGTTTTTCTAGCGTTGTGAACTCATGTTTTTAAGAATGAATATGTGTCTCTTCTTTAATTAATGAGTATGACTCATGATCTTTAAGACTTTCTACATAATCATAGTGACTTATGAGTCACAATCCTTAGATGGGTTTGTATTTTGTCCAATAATTAACCACCAATTATCTTAATTAATTTTTAATCTTCCATTAAAATCAATAATTTTCCGATTATCCACATAATTAAGAATTATCTCAAATTACTTATAATACTACAAACTTTTCACACACCTTATATACTTTACTATCATGGTCATGTGGTACCTTGTAGATACTCGTCCATAAATATTGGTATTTAAGCTTGGGCTGTATTTTATCCCAAAATAATAAATTTGGACGAAATTCATTTTCTTCGATTTGCTTACCCTCTCACCTTCACGAATTTACTCATCACTTGTTTGAAATAACATAATTCTTATAACCTCAAAATAATCTCATTCCCGAACTTACGACGATTAACTTACAACGAAACTTTAACATACGAAAATGCGATATGTAAAATCTCATTTTCCGAGCTTCCATCAATTTACTTATGGCATACTTTCACGTACGAAAATATGAGGTATAACAATATAGAGGCCAAGAGGCCTCTGGGCACGGGAGGATTTAGTGGTGGTCACGTTGCAACTGCAACTCGTCATAGTAGAGGCTATGTAAGTCGTCCAGTTCATTCAGCACTTCCAGCGTCTAGTGGTGCTCCGATTGTTCCGAGGTCTCAGGTTGCACACTTTGCTCAGCCACTTTCTATTACACCTCTTGTACGGGGTGCCTTCAGCTGCCAATCCAGCCAACCAGGCTCGATCCAGTCCAAGCTGCCACACCTACTGAGAGCTTGCTTTGAGTTTGGTTATACCTGCCACTTAGTTAGAGAGTGCACCATACTTAGGATGGGTGTACCTCCTCAGGCTACTCAGGATCCATGGATTTAGTTAGGTCCATAGACTTCCCAGGACATTGTTGTTGCCCCAGTTACCGCTCTACCAACTCAGCCAACTAGGGGTGGGGGACGGGCGGGTAGAGGTTGTCCTAGTGGAGGAGGCTAGGCCAGATTCTATGTTTTTTTTTGGATAGGACGGAGGCAGTTGCTTCAGACTTTGTCATTACAGGTATGGTTGCAATTTTCCATAGAGATGCATCAGTCTTATTTGATCCGAGATTCACTTTTTCATATGTGTCATCTGACTTTGCTCTGTATTTGGATATATTGCGTGATTCCTTTATTTCTCATGTTTATGTTTCCACATCTATGAGAGATTCTAATATTGTGGCCCTTGTATATCAGTCATGTTTAGTTGTTATTGGGGGTTGTTAGATAAGACTTGATCTATTGTTACTTATTATGGTGAACTTTGACATGATCTTGGGTATGGGCTGGTTGTCGTCCTATCATGCCATTCTAGATTGTCAAGTCAAGAAAGTGATGCTGGCTTTGCCAGGTTGACCACGGTTGGAGTGGATGGGTGCATTAGATTATGTTCCTAGCAGGGTTGTATAATTTTTAAAGGCTTAGAGAATGGTTGAGAAGGGGTGTGATGCTTATCTAGCCTTTGTGAGAGATGTCAATGCTGATACTCTTACCGTTGAGTCAGCTCCGGTAGTGAAAGACTTTCTAGATGTATTTCCAGCAGATCTTTCAGGCATGCCGCTCGATAGGGATATCGATTTTAGTATTGACCTGTTGTCGACACTCATCCCGTTTCGATTCCACCATATTGGATGGTCCTAGCAGAGTTGAAGGAGTTAAATGAGCAGTTGTAGGAGTTGTTTGATAAGGGTCTCATTCGGCCTAGTGTATCGTCATGGGGTGCTCTGGTCTTGTTGGTGAAGAAGAATGATGGTTTTATACGTGTGTGTATTTTTTATTGGTATTTGAACAAGGTTATAGTAAAGAATAGGTATTTATTGCCACGTATTGATGACTTATTTGATCAGCTACAGGGTTACAAAGTGTTCTCAAAGATTGATTTGCAGTTAGGTTATTATCAGCTAAAGATTCGGGATCTGGATATTTCGAAGACTGCCTTTATGACTCGGTATGGTAACTATGAGTTTCTTGTAATGTCATTTGGGCAGACCAACGCCCCAACAACATTTATATACTTGATGAACAGTGTATTCTAGCCTTATCTTGATTCATTCATCATTGTGTTTATTGACAACATCTTGGTGTACTGACGTAGTTAGGAAGATCATGATCAACACTTGTGGATCATGCTCCAGACCTTAAGAGAAAAGACGTTGCATGCAAAATTCTCAAAGTGTGAGGGGTGTCGAGTGAGGAGATCAAGGTAAATCCAAAGAAGATTGAAGCAGTGCAAAATTGGCACAGACCATCTTCAGCTACTGAGTTCCGGAGATTCCTTGGTTTGGCTGGGCATTATCATCGTTTCGTATAGGGTTTCTCATCTATTACTGCACCTATAAACAGATTGACCGAAAAGGGTGCTCCGTTCAGATGGACTGAGGTATGTGAGGCAAGATTTCAAAAGCTCAAGACTGCTATGACTACAACACTTTTTGTTGGTGTTGCCAACGAGCTCGGGGTCTTACACTACATATTAGGATGCGTCACGTATTGTCCTCGGTACGGTGTTGATGCAAGACGGTAGGGTGATTGCTTATGAGTCTCGAAAATTGAAGACCCATAAGAAGAATTATCTTGTCCACGTCTTAGAGTTGGTAGCCATTGTTCGTGCATTGAAGATATGGCGGCATTATTTGTACGGTGTTCCTTATGAGGTCTTTACCGATTACCGGTGTTTATAGCATTTGTTCAAATAAAAAGATCTTAACTTGCAGCAGAGGAGGTGGTTAGAGTTGCTTAAGGACTATGATATCACCATTCTATATCATCCCGGGAAGGCCAATATGGTGGCCGATGCCTTGAGTCAAAAGGCAGAGAGTTTGGGTAGTTTAGCATATCTACCAGCAGCGAAGAAGCCATTGTCCATTGGCAGCGGAGAGTTCTTACCTACATGGTTTCTCGGTCTTCTCTATATGATATTATCGGATAGCGTCTGTATGATGACCCCCATTAGATTGTCCTTAAGGACAAAGTTTAACATGGCGATAGCAATGAGCTTACTATTGGGGATGACGGTGTATTGCAAATGCATGACCAGTTATGTGTACCCAATATGTATGGTTTACGTGAGTTGATTCTTCAGGAGGCCCACTGATTGTGGTACTCCAATCATCCAGGAGTCGCTAGGATGTATCAAGACTTGATGCAACACTATTGGTGGAGGAGAATGAAGAAAGACATAGTGGAGTATGTAGCTTAGTGCCTAAATTATTAGCAGGTGAAATATGAGCATTAGCGACCGGGTGGTTTGCTTCAGTGGCTTGAGATTCCCCAGTTGAAATGGGAGCATGTCACCATGGACTTTGTTGTTAGGCTCCCACAGACTTAGACGAAGTTTGACATGGTATGGCTAATTGTGGACAGGTTGGCCAAGTCGTCTCATTTCATTCCATTAGATACTACCTATTCTTCAGAGCAACTGCTCAGGTTTATATTTGTGAGATTGTCTCACTTTATGGCATACCTGTATCCATTATCTCTGATCGGGGTATGTAGTTCACATCGTGCTTCGGGAGAGTCGTACAACATGAGCTAGGCACACGGGTTGAGTTGAGTATAACATTTCAGCCTCATATGGATGGACAATCCGAGCGTACTATTTAGATATTGGAGGATATGCTTCTCGCCTGTGTTATGGACTTCAGAGGTATTTGGGATCAATTCTTTCCACTTGCGAAGTTTGCCTACAACAACAACTACCAATCGAGTATTCTGATGGCTCTGTATGAGGCTCTATATGGGAAACGTGTCATTCTCCAATTGGGTGGTTTGCGATGGGAGAGGCTATGTTATTAGGGACTGATCTAGTTCGAGATGCTTTGGAAAAGGTCAATATGATCTCGGATCGATTTCGTACAACCAAATTTGGATAGAAAAGTTATGTGTATCGGAAGGTTTACTATGTTACATTCATGGTTGGGGAGCGGATCTTGCTCCGGGTTTCACCCATGAAGGGTGTGATGAGGTTCGGGAAGAAGGGAAAATTTAGCCCTAGGTATATCACACCTTTTGAGATCCTTGAGAGGATTGGAGAGGTGGCCTACAAGCTTGCCTTACCACCTAGTTTATCTGCGATTCATCGGGTGTTCCATGTCTTTATGCTCCGAAAGTATTATGGTGATCTGTCTCATATTCTAGACTTCGTCACAGTTCAATTGGATGTGGATTTGACTTATATTGAGGAGCTTGTGACTATCTTGGACTAATAGGTCCAAAATTGAGATCAAAGAGTATTGTTTCAGTGAAGGTTCAACGGAGGGATCATCCGATTGAGGAGGCGACTAGGGAGACCGAGCACGACATGTGGAGTCGTTATCCTCATCTTTTCACCACTTTAGGCATGTCCTTATACACATTCGAGGACGAACATTTGTTTTAACAGGGGAAGAGTGTAACGACCCAATCGGCTATTTCGTGTAATTGCGCTCTGTTACCCATTTATTGCTTCACATATGTGTGTTTATGATTTTGTGACTTGTTGGGTTGGTTAGTTTCATTTCTGGAAGCTTTCACATTGATTTGGACCCTTGATTCTTTACTTAGTAGTTTAAAATTAGAAAATATTGACCAAAATTTAACTTTTGTGAAAATGACCCAGGAACTGTATTTTTATGACTCTGATAGCTTTGTATCGGGACTTCAAACTTGAGCATATGCCCAAAATTAATTTTGGAAGTCTGTAGGTTGATTTGTGGTGATTTGCTAAAATTTGGCAATTTGAAGTTGGAAAGTTTGACGGTAGATTGACTTTTGGGACTTGAAATAGGTCAATTATGGTATTTAGAACTTGCCTGCAAATTTTGCTGTCGTTTGGAGTTGATTTGATATGATTCAGACCTTTAGTTTTAATTCTAAATGTTAATGCAAAATTCTTTGAAATTCATGCATTTTAGAGTTCAATTCGTAGTTTTAGATGTTATTTTTATGTTTTGATTGTGCGAGCGAGTTTGTATGTATTTCAGAGTTCAGACATGTTCCGGAAAGCTTTATACTGGAGAATAGAAAAACCCTATGTCTGGTGTTCTGGTGTGCGAACACCAGGGTCACATTTTCGAAGGTGACACACAAATGCGACTTCCCCTTCGCATTTGCGAAGGAAATAAAATTGGACAATGTTCGCAACAATTGTTCACTTTCGCAATGACCCTCTAGTTCGCAGTTGCGAAAGCTCTATCGCAATTGCAATGTATGCTTAATCTATCAGGGTTCACAAATGCGAGCCCTAGTCCGCAATTGCGAGGGTTCGCATCGTGTCGCAAATGCGACATCTGCAGCTGGTTAAAGGGCTAGCAGACCCGATTTTTGAACGCATTCTCTCATGTCGGTAGGAGGCGATTTGGAGAGGGGATTTTCACATACAAACCTTGGGTAAGTGATTCTAATCTATTCCTAATCATATTCCATCAACATATCTTAGATTTTAATATCAAAATCATGTGAATCAAAGTGAAAATTTGTGAAACTTTGTCAAGTTTTTGAAAAATAATAAATTGAGTTTTGAGAGTCGATGTGAACTCGAATTTTGGAACTAATCACATATATGAACTAGTAGGGGGCATGCGCAGACGGAATCTACCAATGGACCCGAATTTTGACTGGCGAGCCCTGTTTGACTTTTGTTAACTTTTTGTAAAAAGTGTAAGGATATTAGCTTTATCTATTTCAATTGAATACCCTAGCATTGTTTCATGATATTAAGTCCATTTTGATTATATTTGAACCGTATGGAGGCAAATTTTAAGGGAAAAGCTATTTCTGAGTGTTGAATTGGCCTAGTTGAGGTAAATGTCTTTCCTGACTTTGTGTGGGAAAACTACCCCTTAGGATTTGGTATTATTTTATTAAACCGTTCTAAGTGAAATTTGTGTACGCAAGGTGACAAGTTGTTAAACATGTTTTACTTTGTATTTGATCGATTTAGGCTACTTGGACTATTTCCATGCTTAAATTGAATGTCATATCATATTCCAAATCTCTTAGTCAATCTATTCTTACTTGTGTTAGTCTATACTTACATGCCTTAAATAATTTCGTTAATACTTGTTCTACCTCCTAATTGATAATTTTCTCTCATGCTTTAGTTGAACTTGTTGCCTCTTTTATTGTTACATGACATCTCTTCATTATTTATTATCATTAATTAAAGTTATTGTTTATGCTACCTCTTTCACTATTGGTTACCATTAATTGAAGTTATTGTTCATGTTATCTCTTTCTTTGTTGATTTCCATTATTTGAAGTCATTGATACATGTTATCTTTTCCATTGTGAGTTATTCCTATTTTGCATCATGGTTATGCATTGTCTCTCGTTGATGAATTATTGGTGTTGAGGTTGTGAAAGTCGTTATACCGTTGAGGAAAAATTGTTATTGTTGAAACCTTTTCATTTTGAGCATTTCACATTTATTGTTGTTGTTGATATTCTTGTACCCGTTGTGGTGGAGCCATAGGCTATTGTTGTGAAAATATTGATATTGTGGATTTTTGGCAAATTTCTATATATGGACACATATAGTGCGAGTTGTTATTGTAACGTGATGTTGATGCAAATGTGGTGGTATTAGGCTTGGGGTTGATGTGCGTGCAACGGTATAAGGTAGGACTTATGTGCCTATTGCTTGTAGGGGTACTACGTGAGGGCACGCGCCATCATAAGGTAGGCTAAAGTGCGTGTAGCTATTTCGGAAAAACTGCTTTCAAAATCTATTTCAAATGTAAGGCTCACACGACGAAAGATTATTATTGAGATTGTGAATTGTGAATACGACGCGGTACCTCGATTGTGATTTTTGATTATACGAGGCGGTACCTCGATTGAGATTCTTGATTATACGAGGCGGTACCTTGATTGTGATTCTTGTTGTTTCATTCTTATTTGTTCTACCATTTGTTGTTCGTATACGATCACTTGGGTTTTCTTTAGTTGCTTATTTTATGTATTCCCATGTTTAGTTTTCAGTATTTGTTCATGTCATTATCTTGTTTCGTATCACTTACTTCTTGTTGTCCATAATTTATCCTTATTATATATTTATACTGCTTATTTATATCCTAATAGGTGTCTTGACCTAGCCTCGTCATTACTCCACTGAGGTTAGGCTAGATACTTACTGGGTTCCACTGTAGTTTACTCATGCTATGCTTCTGCACAAATTTTTATGCATATCCAGGTACGTTTACTCGTGCCGGTCGTTAGAGATTATTTGTAGCTACCTTACGGAGACTTCAATTTATGCCTGTCCGGCGTCCGCAGGCCTCGGAGTCACCTTTCCTTATTCTCATTTACTATTGTATTTTTTTTCAAACAATGAATTATTAGATATTTTAGTTTATTCGATATAGCTTATGACTCTGTTCCACAGTTTTTGGGAATTATATGGTTATGATTATGTTTTCAGAGGTTTAAATGAGTTTATTAGACTAATTTTTAGTATTTTGATAATTAAATCTATTCAATTATTATCAAATGTTAGGCTTACCTAGTCGTAGAGGCTAGGTACCATCAAGACATCCTACGGTGAGAAATTAGGGTTGTGACATAACCAAATTCCTAATTCAAACTCTAAACCCCTAGTTTCTACAATAAAATTCATAGATTAAGCTTAAAAATTAATGGGCTGTTATGGAAATACAGCAAAACTAGTTAAAATCGACTAACCAATGAAGTTGTCATGAAAATCTTCACAAAATCCTCTCTAGTCTGAGCTATAGCTTTCGATAATGGTGTTGAGTGAATAAATCTCGACTTTCATCTTTTAAAATAGTTGGGCGTCATGTGTTATTTTTGTTCGCGAAGAACACACGCCTTTTGGCCTTCGCGTTTGCGAAGGCTTCTGTAACGATCCGGCTGGTCATTATAAGAATTAACGCCTTGATCCCCTATTAACTGTTTTTCCCGTATTTATTTTAGCAATTATGAGTTACCGGGAGGATTATTTTGAGTTTCGGAGTATTTTGGGACACTTAGTCCCTCAATGAGAGTTTAAGCTTTAGAATGGAATTCTGTTAGCTCCGATGGGTGATTTTGGGCTTATGGGCGTGTTCAAATTGTGTTTTGGAAGTCAGTAGCTTATTTAGGCTTTAAATGCCGAAAGTTGATTTTTTTGAAGTTTTCGGATCGATTGTGAGATTTTGATATCGGGGTCAGAATCTAATTCCGAAAGTTGGAATAGCTCTGTAGTGTTGAATGTGACTTGTGTGCAAAATTTGGGGTCCAACGAACTTGGTTTACTTGATTTCGGCATCGGTTGTAGGATTATTGAAATTTCAAGTTCTTTAGGTTTAGATTGGAGGGTGATTCGTGGTTTTAACGTTTTTTGAAATGATTTGAGACTTGGACTAAGTTCGTATGATGTTTTAGGATTGGTTGGCATATTTGGTTGATGTCCTGGGGGCCTCAGGTGTGTTTCGGATGCTCAACGGGTCATTTTTGGACTTAGAGAAGTGGCAGATATTTTGTTGTTGTGTTGTAGAGAAAACCTTTCATCACGTGCGCGATAGGTGTCTCGTATTCGTGAAGAGAATCGGGGTGAGGCAACTGAGGTTTGCTTCATGTTTGCGAAGGTGTGGACCTTTTAGCCTTCGCGTTCGCGACATGGCACTTGCGTTCGTGTATGGTCCGCCGGTGTAAGCTATGTGTTCGTGAGTGGACACCGCGTTCGTGAAGGAGGAAAATTGGCTAGTGGATTTTTGTGCATCGCACTCGCAACAACAGACTCTCATTCGCGAAGAAGAATGCGTCTGGGCAGAACATAAATTTAGAGATCGAGGATTTTGAGTTCATATCACAAAACTGAATTGGGAGCTCTGTAGGAGGCGAATTTTGGAGAGATTTTCGGAGGAAGTTTGTGGGTAATGATTCCTAACTCCTTTTTGCTTGTAACACATTAATCTAAACATGAATTCATCATCTAATTTCAGATTTAGGGTGAGAAGTTGGGGAAATTTAAGAAAAGTTCTTAGGCTTAATTTTGGGGTTTTGATCAAGATTTGTGTATCGGAGTGTAGTGAGTTTGATATGGTTAGACTCGTGAGTGAATAAGTGTTCATAATCCGTAATTTTTACCCGATTATGAGATGTGGGCCCGGGGAGGAGTTTTGGGTATTTTTCTATTTTCTTATCTTAGCTTTGATTTCTTTAGCTAAATTCATTGATTGTAGTTATATTTAGTTTATGAAATTTATATGATTAGATTTGGGCCATTCAAAGTTGGATACTCGTGTCAAGAGCGTGGTTTTGGGTTGATTTTGAGTCGGTTCGAGGTAAGTGTCTTGTCTAACCTTGTGCGGGGGAACTCCCCTTAGGATTTGGTATTGTTGTTATATAAATATTGTGTGCGTGAGGTGACAAGTGCATACACGTACTAATTATTGGAAAAACCCCCATTTTCATTAAGTAAATATTTGTGTTTCTCTTTTTGTTGAACTCTACTTGTACTTAAAGGCTACTGTTTAGATTAGGAAAGCATGCTTAGGTGACTTAAGGATCTCAGGGGATCCCAAGCAGTGCTCACACCCATGTTTACCTAAAATGGGTGCAACGTGGAAGGGCCAGCCCTTATGTGTCCAAGATCAGAGGGAGCTCAAGGGTCCCAAGGCAAGGCTCACACAAGAGGGGCAAAACCTAGATTCTAAGAGTATAGTGGAAGTGCATAACAGAGATTTATTAAAACTGACTTGGAAATAATAAGTGGTAAAGGGTGATTTGAAAACAGTTATAGTAGTAAAGCTCAAACTACACAGAATCAGCAAAAATTCAAGGGGCAAGGGGTTATGGGATACATTGTATAACCCCCAGCAGGGGTCTGGTTTGGTCATGCACAACAATAGCTGATGCTCGCATGGACACAAACCATCCAAAGGAACACAAACACATATAGGGGATATGGGGGTTTGGGGTTCATAAAGTAGCAAGTGCATAACAAATGACTGACAGAGTGCACACATAGAGGGGCATTAATTTAAAAGGGGAAGGGAACATATTTCAGCATGCTAGTAACATAACTGGACTGCAGAAACATGAGCAGAAGTAAACATGAATGAGAAACTGAAGAAATTTAAAGAAACATGTTGTTGAGACTTAATAATTAACTAGGACAGACTAGTAGAGAATCAAAGTGCAGAAAGGTAATGCAAAAAAGAGTCAACAATCTAGCCTTGGCTTTCAGCCGGCTAGACAACGCAATAGCACAAGTAGTAGTAAAGAAAGAGAGAGTTTGAGTGTAAGTGTGTCTTCTGAACTTAATTTTTTTGTTTGTTTTTAAAAGAAAAGATAGTATGGTATTTATAGTTTTGAGAACGAATGGAGAAGAGGTAAAGTCCTAAACACAAACATGGAAATAATCACAATCAGAATAAATTAACACAAGTTATTCCCTTTAATTAAGGAACCACTATTTAACGGGTAGTAACAGGTTTAATTAAGGAAAGAAATCAGTTTAGGGACAGGCTGATTATTGCCATATAAAGGGGCAGTAAAAGTATGAAGTAAATAATCAAGTCTAAGTACCGAAATAGGCTTATTTTGGGAATGGAATTAGCAAGTAAAACATCAAAGTAAAGGAAAGGAATCAATTAATTTTAAATAGCTAGTAAAATTAGGCTCATAAGAAAACGTTTTACAATTAGTTGGAAGATTGAGGAAATCAAGATCAATCAAGAAAGGGAACATCATTCTGCACTTCACCATATAAATAGCAAGGGATGAACAAGCATGCAGAGTTAAACAGGTTGGCAAAAGAAACAACACAAACATACAGTAGCAGTAGGGGTAAGCTAGGGTTTAGTAGCAAGAAAATATTTGAAGCACAGTAGTCAATTAGGTCAAGTAGTCTCATAGAATAGACAGTGAAGAAGAACATAGTAACAGATAAAGAGAGTCAGAAACAAGAAAGGTCTCGTAGTAACAAATGAGGCAAAACTTCTAAGAAATTAGGGCTTCAACAGTAGTCGAGTTTAAGAACTCAAATCAGATAGGTCAAACAAGGAGAAGAGAGTCAGAAACAAAGAACTTAATCGAACAAGTACACATTTAAACAAAAAATTTCAGAACTCGGATAAGACAATAAAGGGAACTAGGGTTTTTAACATGCTGAAATGGATAGAAGAACAACACGAGCAAATTGTTTTAAACAAAGAAAAACCATAAAAAACATTAAAATCACAGAAGAGATCTTTTAAAAAACTTAAAGGAAAACCCTAATCATTAAAAAATGAAGAGTCGTTTTGAAAGAAAATCGAAGAACCTTATGGAAAATACTTAAGCAATTCATAGTAAGCACAGATCTAAGATAGATCTAAAGAAAATTGAAAGATCTTAAAGATTAGGGTTTCAGAAAACCCAGAAAAGGTAAGAAAGACCTTGAAAGTTACCGATCTAACCAGGAAAGACAAGGATCTGCCTTGAAAGGCCATTAATGGCCAGAGAAAGGTCATGGATGGCCGGAGAAAGGCCATGAACAATAGTCGAGCAAGGACTGGACCGGATCCCTTTGATTAGACATTCTGGAGTTAGAACACCATGTAGTTTTCCATAACTTGTGATTTTATGAGATTTCGGGTTTTGGGAGTACCTTGTGTTCAGTTTGAGAGGGTGAAATTGTATATGCCGAGCGGTATTTCTAAACTTCTCTATTATATTACTCGTATTTTGCTAGTTTCGTATTTTGTTTTCCTTTTTTCGCAAATTGTTAGGCTTACCTAGTCGCAGGGACTTGGTGCCGTCACGATAGTTCACGGAGGAAGAACTTAGGTCATGACAAGTTGTTACCAGAGCTCTAGGATCATAGGATTTATGAATCACAAGCCGATTTATTAGAGTCTCATGGATCGGTACTGAGACATCTGTACTTATCTACTAGAGGCTATGTGACTGTTAGGAAAAATTCCACTTCATTTGACTTCCTTATCGTGCGATATTTTTGATATCGAAATTCTAAACTTTTGCCTTCTATTCTCTCACATATGGTGAGGACACATGCTACCAAAGATGACCAGGCATCTGTGCCCCTGCTAGAGCCATCAAAGGTTGGGGCTGGGGTAGAGGCTGAGGACACGAACGTTGTGTAGCTAGAGCACCTGTGCGATTTTCCTTCGAAGAGCCACCAGCAGCTCCAACCGGAGCCCAGACATCTATTATGCCTACTGCTACTACTCCAGCACTTCAGGAGACCTTAGCATAGATTATGAGCATGTTTGGTACATTGGTTCATGCAGGGTTAATTTAGGTTGTACCAACTACTTCATAGATCGGGGGAGGGACCAAGACTCTCGCCGGGCCTACTCCAGAGCAGTGAGTTCACATTTGTCAGGTTCTAGGTGTCATGGTGACACAGCCTGTGGCACCATTTCAACAGGTGGTAAGGATTGCTTGCCAAGTAGAGGACAAATAGGTCCAAGAGAGAGAGGAGAGACGAGGTCAGGAGAGAAAGTACATGGAGGCGAAGAGACCTCATAGACCGGAGAGATCCACAGGTCCTTAGTTTGGAGGCGAGGTACGGCGTGGTAGAGGCTTTGTGGGTCAACCAGCTCAGTTTGTATTTCAGGCTTCACACAATGTTTTAGGTGTTCAGGGGTCTCATAGTACCCGTACCGCACAGTTCCTGCATCCACGTTAGCAGTGAGGTTGTTTTGAGTATAGTGATACACGCCATTTGGTGAGGGATTGCCCTAGACTAGGGAGGGATGCACCTTCATAGACTTCTCAGCCATAACGTGTTGCGCAGAGTTCTCAAGATATGATTTTAGCAATAGTTGCTACCCCACCTACCCAGCCAGCTAGAGGTGGAGGTAGGGAAGGTAGAGGTCGCCCTAGAGGGGAAGGCCAGGCTAGATATTACGCCTTTCCTTCCCGCACTGAGGCTGTCGCCTCCAAGTTTGCCATCACAGGTATTGTTCTGGTTTGTCATAGAGATGCATCGGTTTGATTCGATCCAGGCTCCACTTATTCTTATGTGTCCTCTTATTTTTCTCCGCATTTCAGCGTGTCTCGGGATTATTTGAGTTCTCCTATTTATGTTTCTACTCATTTGGAAGATTCTCTTGTTGTAGACCGCGTTTATTGGTTGTGTTTGATTGTTCTTAGTGGTTTTGAGGACAGATTCGATTTAATATTACTTATCATGGTAGATTTTTATGTTATCTTAGGCATGGACTGGTTGTAGCCCCATTATGTTATTCCTGATTATCACACCAAAACTGTGACGATGGATATGCAAGGTGTACCGTGAGTAGAGTGGAGGGGTACTTTAGATCACACCCTCGGTAGAGTTATTCCCTTTCTTAAAGCTTAGTGAATGGTTGAGAAGGGGTGTGACACGTATCTAGCTTATGTGAGAGATATCAGTATTGATACCCCCATAGTTGATTCAGTCCCAGTAGTACGGGATTTATCTGATGCATTTCTAATTGACCTTTCGGGTATGCCACCTGATAGAGATATTGATTTGTTGTCGGACACTCAGCCCATTTCTATTCCTCCATATCATATGGAACCTCCTACGTTGAAGGAGTTGAAGGATCAGTTATAGGAATTGCTTGATAAGGGTTTTATTCGCCCTAGTGTATCACCTTGGGGTGCTCCTGTCTTGTTTGTGAAGAAAAAGGATGGTTCTATGCGTATGTGCATATATTATCTCCAGTTGAACAAAGTTACATTGAATAACCGGTATCCCTTGCCTCGTGTTGATGATCTGTTTGACCAGCTACCGGGTGCACGAGTGTTTTCTAAGATTGACTTGTGTTCAAGTTACCATTAGTTGAAGATTTGGGACCCAGATATCCTGAAGACTGCTTTCAGGACTAGGCATGGTCATTATGAGTTCCTTGTTATGTCCCTTGGGCTGACCAATGCCCCAACATCCTTCATGCACTTGATGCACAATGTGCTCTAGCCATATCTTGACTCGATCGTTATTGTCTTTATTGATTATATTCTAGTATACTCCTGGAGTCACGAAGATTATGAGCAACACCTAAGGACAGTTCTTCAGACCCTGAGAGAAAATGGGTTATATGTAAAGTTCTCGAAATGTGAGTTTTTGTTGGATTCTTTGTCATTGTTAGGTCATGTGTATCGAGTGAAGGGATCAAGAAGGATCCGAAGAAAGTGGAAGCAGCGCAGAGTTTTCTTAGCATGGCAGGTCATTACCATCGATTTGTTAAGGGGTTTTCATTTATTGCAACACCTATGACCAGGTAGACCCGGAAGGGTGCTCCGTTCAAGTAGATGAAAGAGTGTGAGGAGAGCTTCCAGAATATCAAGACAACTTTGACTACAGCTCCAATATTGACACTGGCCATAGGTTCGGGGTCTTATATTGTCTATTGTGATGCCCCGAGGATTGGCCTTTGAGCGGTATTGATACAGGACGGTAGGGTGATTTCCTACGCATCCAGACAGTTGAAGGTACATGAGAAGAATTATCCTGTCCATGATCTCGAGTTAGCTGCAATTGTTCATGCCTTAAAGATTTGGTGTCACTATTTGTACGGTGTTCCTTTTGAGATCTATACTTACCACCGGAGTTTGCAGCATCTGTTCAAGAATAAGGACCTTAATTTGCATCAGAGAAGGTGGTTAGAGCTGATGAAGGACTATGATATCACTATCTTGTATCGCCCAAGCAAGGCCAATGTTGTGGCCGATGCTTTGAGTCACCGGGCAGAGAGTTTAGCTTATCTACCAGTAGCGGAGAAGCCCATGGCGATGGATGTTCAGGCCTTAGCCAGCCAGTTTGTGAGGTTGGATCTTTCGGAGCCCAGTCGGATTCTAGCTTGTGTGATTTCTCAGTCTTCTTTGTTTAATCGTATCCGAAAGTGTCAGTTTGATGACTCTCATTTTGTTGTCCTCAAGGACAAGGTTCTTTATGGTGATGCTAGATATGTGACCATTAATAATGACAGGGTATTAAGGATGCAGGGTCGGGTATGTGTACTGAATGTTGATGGGCTTCGGGAGTTGATTCTAGAGGAGGCCCACAGTTTGAGGTACTTCATCCATCCGGGTACCGCAAAGATGTACCAGGATTTTAGACAACACTATTGGTGAAGGCGGATGAAGAAAGATGTAGTTGTAGTTGGGTTTGTAGCTTGGTGCCTCAATTGTCAGCAGGTAAAGTATGAGCACCAGAGGCCAGGTGGGTTGCTTCAGCAGATAGAGATTCCAGAGTGGAAGTAGGAGCGAATCACCATGGACTTCATAGTTGGACTCCCATGGACTTTGAGGAAGTTTGATGCCATTTGGGTTATTATGGATCGGCTGACCAAGTCCGCATAGTTCATTCCGGTGTGTACTGCCTATTTTTCGGAGCAGTTGGCAGAGATTAATATCTGGGATATTGTTCGTTTGTGTGTTATTCCAGTTTCAATCGTTTCAAATAGAGGTAATCAGTTCACATCACAATTCTGGAGGGTCGTACAGCATGAGTTGGGTAATCGGGTGGAGTTGAGCACAACATTTCACCCCCAGACAGACGAACAGTCTGAGTGCACTATTTAGATTCTTGAGGATATGCTCCGTGTGTGTATGATGGAGTTTAGAGGTTCTTGGGATCAATTCTTGACACTAGCAGAGTTTGCCTACAATAACAGTTATCAGTCACCGTATGAGGCCTTGTATGACACGCGGTGTAGATCCCTTGTGGGTTGGTATGAGTCGGGTGAAGCTAGATTATTAGGCACATGCTTGGTTCAAGATTCCTTAGATAAGGTAAGGTTAAGGTGATTCATGATAGAATTCGTACAGCCCAGTCCAGACAGAAGAGTTGTACAGACCGGAGGATTCGTGATGTTTCCTATATGGTTGGAGAGCGGGTCATGTTTCGGGTTTCACCTATGAAGGGCGTTATGAGATTTGGGAAGAAGGGGATATTGGGGTCGAAATTCGATTCCGAAAGTTTGAATACATTCGTATTATTGAATGTGATTTGTGTGCAAAATTTGGGGTCAATCGGTCTGGTTTGGTCGGTTTTGGCATCAGTTGTAGGATTCTTGAAATTTCAAGTTCTTTAGGTTTGGATTGGAGAGTATTCGTGATTTTAGCCTTTTTTTTATGTGGTTTGAGGGCTGGGATAAGTTCGCATGATGTTTTAGGGTTGGTTGGAATGTTTGGTTGAGGTCCCGGGGGCCTCGGGTGTGTTTCAGATGCTCAACGGGTCATTTTTTGACTTAGAGAAGTGGCAGATATTCTGTTGTTGTGTTGCAGAGAAAACCTTCATCGCGTGTGCGAGAGGTGTCTCACATTCGTGAAGAGCATCGGGGTGAGGCATATGAGTTTTGCTTCGCGTTCGTGATGAAGCTCCCGCGTTCGCGGAGGTGTGGAACCTTTATCCTTCACACTCGCGACATGGCACTCGCGTTCGCATAGGGTCTGCCAGTGTAAGCTACACGTTCACGAGTAGACCCTCGCGTTAGTGAAGGAGGAAAATTGGCCAGTGGACTTTTGTGCATCACGTTCACGACAACGGACTCGCGTTCGCGAAGAAGAACGCTTCTGGGTAGAACATAAATTTCAAAATCGAGGGTTTTGAGTTCATATCACAAAATTGAATTGGGAACTTGGTAGGAGGCGAATTTTGGATATATTTTCGGAGGAAGTTTGTGGTTAATGATTCCTTTGTTCTTTTTGCTTGTAATCCATTAATCCAAACATGAATTCTTCATCTAATTTCGGATTTGGGGTGAGAAATTGGGGAAAATTTGAGAAAGGTTTTTAGGCCTAATTTTAGTGTTTTGATCAAGATTTTGGTATCGGATTGGAGTGATTTTGGTATGGTTAGACTCGTGAGTGAATAGGTGTTCATAATCCGTAATTTTTACCCAATTCCAAGACATGGATCCGGGGAGGATATTTGGACGTTTTTCTATATCTTAGCTTCGATTCCTTTAGCTAAATTCATTGTTTGTAGTTATATTTACATTATGAAATTTATTTGATTAGATTTGGGCCAGTCATAGTTGGATACTCGTGGCAGGAGTGTGGTATCGGGTTAATTTTGAGCCGGTTCGAGGTAAGTGATTTGTCTAACCTTGTGTGGGAAAACTCCCCTTAGGATTTAGTATTGTTGTTATATGATCGCCGTGTACGTGATGTGACGAGTGTGTACACAAGCTAATTGTTGGAAAAATCCCATTTATATTAAGTTAATATTTGTGTTTCTATTTTTGTTGAACACTACTTGTATTTAAAGCCTACTTTTTAGCTTAGAAAAGTATGTTTAAGTGACTTAACTGTACTATCTGCTTAAACTGTTTACTTGAATCATGTGCAGCATGTTTAGAATAGAAATCTCTACTTTTCTGTGCTTTTAAACTTGAATAGAACTGTAGATTTTTACTTGAGACTGCTGTGTGTTTACTTTGGGACTACGGATCGGTATTCCGCTATATCCTCCTGCATATTTACTTTGGAACTACGGATCGATATTCCGATAGATCCCCATGCATATTTATATTTGGAACTACGGGACGACACCCAGTAGATTCCCCTGTATTAGATATTTACTTTGGGACTACGGATTGGTATTCCGGTAGATCCCCTGCACATTTACGTTTGGAACTACAGGACGATATCCTGGTAGATCCCCTCTGTTGCTATCTCTTTGTACTGTGGTATATCCTTTCTGTGATTTTATTCTTTATCGACTGTTAGTACTTTAATCATACAGCTTCATTTCATACTACTTACCTTGTTATATCTATATGACCAGTAGGGGCTGACCTTCCTCGTCACTACCCGATCGAGGTTAGTCTTGGCATTTACTGGGTACCGCTGTGGTGTACTCATGCCATTTCCTACACATATTTTTCGTGTGCAGACCCAGATTTTGTTGCTCAGTCGTTCTATCAGTGAGGCAGTCGATATCAGAGACTTTGAGGTATATGTTCCGCGTCCGCAGATCCAGGAGTCCCTCTCTATTCTTCCCTCTAGCTATAGACTTCTTGTATTTACTTTTGATTAGACATTTTGGAGTTAGAACACTATGTAGTTTTCCATAGCTTGTGATTTTATGAGATTTCGGATTTTGGGAGTACCTTGTGTTCAGTTTGAGAGGGTGAAGTTGTATATGCCGAGCGGCATTTCTAAACTTCTCTATTATATTACTCATATTTTGCTAGTTTCATATTAATTTTTTCCTTTTTCCGCAAATTGTTAGGCTTACCTAGTCGTAGGGACTAGGTGTCGTCATGAAAGATCACGAAGGGAGAACTTGGGTCGTGACAGCTTCTTCCCAGTAAAGCCTTCACATTCGCGACCCATGATTCGCATTTGCGATGAAGAGCCATCAGTCCTCCCCCAGACTATTCCAAACACTATGAGTTGGCAAGTGGCTGACCGTGTTTGTGAAGGTTAGTCACTCCAAGATTTTGTGTTCGTGAGCTTGGGCTTGCGTTCGCGTAGAACAACCAGCCCCAGCCCAAATTTTCCCCTTCATGATCGCGAGTGTGGCTTTGCGATCACGAAGCACTGGACACCAGGAAAAAAAGCCAGCAGTTCCATAAGTCTATAAATGGTCCGAAACCAAACCGAAACTCACACGAGCTCCTCGGGATCCAAATCGAACATGCACACAAGAGTAATAACATCATATAAACTTGATCGCTACCTCAATTCATCAAAATAACATCAAATAACATGAATTGATCATCAAAACTCAAGATTTCAACTTGAAAACCCATTTTCACATTCTTTCACATACTGCGCGAAAATGCGTTTGGGTCACCCTAGACCCCAACCAAAACGTTCGTACAAGTCCAAAACATCATACGAACCTACCGGAATCATCAAAACACCGATCATAGGTCGTTTATCAAGAATATTTATTGTGGTCAGCTCAAGTTATTTTAAAAGCCAAAAATCATATTTTCTTGAAAATTTCACGTAAAAGCTCTCCGAAAAAGTAACAAGACCACGCACACAAGTCAAATAACATTTAATGAAGTTATGAGAGCTCTCGGAACAGAAAATAAAAGCCAGTACTTAAAATGACCTATCGGGTCATTATACTAAATACATTGGTTATTTAACTTGGACAAAATTACACTATATATCACTTTGGCCAGACAGCCCACTTGAAAATAGTCCATATTTTAAGCCTTTACCTGGCTTAGCCCATATTGTATATTTTATGAAATTTACTTTATACCCGGTAGCCCACAACTACAAATAACCGTTTTGATATTTTAAATTTCAATTTCTTGGTTTCTCTTTCTCTCTCTTCCTTACGTTTTTCGCAGACTCTCTTTCTCAGGCTTTTCTCAGACAATAATCGACCTCCATTGTTGGGTTCAACAAATTTTTCGAGCTTTTACTCTTAATTTCAGGTAATTCCCGTTTCAGTCTATGCTTTTAGCACAGATTTGTTTTTGAATTTTGCTTTATTTTTAATTTTTTTGCTTTTTCTGATTATGCCTATTTTCTTACAATATTGTTGTGTTTTTCGTTTGATTTTGTGTTCTATCTGTCTTTGTTCTGGGATTAAACTTGATGTTTTAGTTTGCATGCTCTGTTATTTTGACTTTTAGGGTAGAATTTTTTATTTTTTTATTTTTGTTACGATTTGGGAAAATTGGCCTCTGCTTTGTATTCATGGCCTTTAGTGTTGATTAACCTTTGAGTTTAGTTACAGTTAAATTTTTTGTTTTCTTTTAGTTTTCTTCAATTTTGTTAAAGCCTTGGTTGTTTGGTTTATTGTAGAAAATGCGCTCAAAAGTAGCTTCTTCTACAAGCAAAATGAAGATTGCTGGAAAAGGCGTTAAGTTAGATTATGCGAAAAGATTAAGGGAGTTGCCCTCAAGCCCTAATTCTGAATCTAATCTAAATGTCTAAGCGCCACATTGTGATGATTTTGAGTCTCCTGCTCCTCCTAAAAATTCTCAACAAGAGAGCAGTCGGATGACTCGTTCGCAAACAAGAAATACTCCCACTCTAGTTAAATCATCGAGTGACTTGCCCTCACCACCTTCTTCTGAAGCGAAAATGCATGTTCGGGATCCCGATGATGATGATTTTGAGTCTCCTCCTCCTCCAAATAAGTTGCAACAAGGGAGCACTCGAGTGACTTGGTCGCAAATAAGTAATACTCCAACTCAGGTTAACATCGTTAGAATACGGAGTAAGAAATGTGGGAGACCTCAAAAATTGAAAGAAAAGCTGAAAGTTGATTTGGTTAACGAAGATGATGTAGGCCGCAATATTAACCCGAAAAGGAGAAAGATCAAGGATGATGGTGATAGTGGCCTTGATTCCTTATCGAAAGAACAAAGGTTTGCTATTCGCTCCAAATTGAATGAGAGAAAAGCTAAGTTGAAGGTATTCGCTCTGTTTCTAGTAATTTATACATGCCTATACAATTTTATACAAAGTTATACAATTGTTTATACATCTTTATACAAGTTTTGTTATACTTATTTATATATTTTATAAAATGTTTTAGTATAGTTTTTGTTCCTGATCTATTTCTTGTTATTTTTTCTTATGCAAGGTTGGGGACTTCTATATACAACCAATTGATTATTTCCACAACAGGATTAGCTCTCACACTAAGACTAAGATTGTGAGCATTTTGAAGCAATATTTGATTGACACACAGCTTCAGATGATTCGTGCTAGTTGTTTAGGGTACTTCTTGGACCTCCCTCAATTTAAAATTCAAAATCAACTTATTCATTATATATTATTGAGGGAAGTCGTCCCAGGACGTGAAAGGGAGTTGTGGGTTCAAATTAATGGTTGTTTGTCGCATTTTGGCATTGGAGAGTTTGATGTTATCACTGGTTTGAAGTGTGTAGACGACGACGCCACTTTCTATGACAAACCGGATGTTAATAGGTTTCTAAAAGAGTATTTTCAAGGAGATGGAAAAAAGGCTATACCTAGGGGGCAGCTTCTTGATCGCTTCAAGAAAAGGGACTGGAAGTCGGACGATGATGCGTTCAAGATGGCCTTGATAGTGTTTGTCCATCATTTCATATTCTCATATGCCAATAATCATGGTATCAACAAAGATAATTTTGATATCATTGAAAGTGGTCAATATCAGATGTATTCTTCGGGAAAAAGCCATTTGAAGATATTTTAAGGACAATGAGGGACAGACAGTGTGACTATTTGACAATGTATAGGCTTGGAGGTTTGCCACTTGCATTACAAGTATGGTTTTTTTAGTGTTGCTCTATGGTTGACAAGCATTTAGTTGTTCGCGTTGGAACAAATGTGCCACGCATTCTTAATTAGCAAGTGACTAAAACTCCAACATATTCGGATTTGACTGTCGGGGTGATCTTGTGTAGTATCGACAAGATAAACATTTTGTGCCATAATACTTCTTCATATATGATTTCAGTTTTTCTGTATGTATATTTAAGAATATGTTACATTTTCATTTTTCTACCATTGTAATCCAGTTTTTTTTGTTGTAGTTGAACTATAGGAACATTTCCCCTACTCGTGAAGAGCTGTCATCTTTGAACATCAACACGCTTTTTAAATTTAATACTGATGATGTTTCATCAGGGGATGTGCCTGTGGTGCTTGCCTTTTACACTGATGATTCTGTCGCTGCATCTCCATCTTGTCCTTAGAATATGGAGAAACGGTCTAAACAACCTTATCCTCAGAATACAGAGCAGAAGTCTAAACGACCTTTTCCTCAGAATATGGATCGACAGCCTAACCCTAGTTATGATCCTTTGGTACGCATTGATCTGTTGAATGTTGATGTTGAGAAGTTGAGGAGTGCTGTTGGAAAGGTACTGGACCTTTAACTTTTCTATTGTTTATCAGTACTTTTTGTATATACATGGTTTTTTGGTTATAAACATAGTTTTGTTGATTTGCTTTTGATTTTGTTTTATTATTTTTTTTGTTTTGTTTTGTTGTAGTTGACTGATACAGTAATGACACTCAACAATTATGTAGTTTCTTCCTTTGAAAAAGTGCTCATTTTTTTTAATATGAAGGAAACCAAGCAAACGAGGGAGGATTTTACTGATTCTAAGGTAATTGTTTACTGATAAAACCAAATCACTTAATAGTTATGCCTTCTCTGAATCATCACTCAACAGTTATGCCTTATCTTTCTATTGTTTGTTATTATATTCATCAGAGCGTGTCTGATGACAATACATCTGGTCTTGGCGAACATGATGGCTATCAATATGATGGTGTTCCTGACTTTGTCAATCAAGTGAATCAAGATGACGTGCTAGCTGATGAGGGAGTTACTAATGGTGTTTATCATGGTATTTGTTCTGCATTTTATCTTCTTTTTTTTGGTCTAATTTTTCTTTTCTTCATTTTAAAGTTTTTTATATTTGTTTTCTCTACTAAGGGGCAGCTAGTGATGTCAAGAGTGACACATTTTGGGATGACATTGGCGATGAAGATTTAGCTGCACTATAGATGTCCCAAATTGTGCTTCACAAAAAATCCATCATAGACGTAAAAGATAATTTCATTTCTCCTGAAAAGTAAGTTTGACAGAAAATACCAGGAAAATTTGCCAAATCTCCAAATTTGCTAATTTTTTATTCGGAGGCATCAGGATCGGCGCCCAAGCTCATTTATGATATCAAGCATCCTTTCACGATCGAAATTGATGATTTTGATCTATTATCGCTATTGGCTAAAGAGTTTTGCGCGTTTGTTGATAATGGGATGGATACAAGGCGAAGGTATCTTCACTTTCTTTAATCTTTTATGTTCTGATTTTATATTTGTCAATGAATGTAGTTCTGATTAGTTTTTATTTTTTGTGATTTGAAGTGCCAAAAATATATATCCCTATGAAGTAAATAAGCTTGAGGAAGCTTTTACTTTTGGCTCGTGTAATGTGACCACGAAGGATTGGTTCCACTCACTTACATATTGTGATCGACCTTTCATTGAAACGGTATTTAATAAATTTATGTTCTAATGCCTTTTTTTATTTGTTGCATATCTTTATTATATGATACCCCTATAGTGTATAAATATCTGGTAGTGATTGTTGTTCTGTTTTATTTCTTGTTTCAGCACTTGGATGTCTTTTTTTATTATTTGAGGAAGAGGGGAAAATATGGGCTGAGTGTTGCCATGCGGTTTATTACAACCGACTTTGCCTTTGGTAACAAAATCAACTCCATGTATAATGTTTGCAAAGTGAATCAAGATCCTTCAGTGATTCCTGAAGGGCATGAGATAGAAGAGTACATTAGAGGTTATTATTGTGATGCAAATGTCCCGTGGCACACTGTTGACCACGTCTTATTCCCTATCTATGTGAAGCGCGGAAGAGCAAAATTGGGCCATTGGGTTTTGGGGGTGTTTACCTTCTTAGATAGGTGCATCCACATCTATGATTCTAATCGTGGACCTATTAATGATAGACTTGTTTTGGATGCTGCATCACCTTATGCAATTCTAATACCTTACTTCTTGAAAAGTTCTGATTTTTATGTCGAGATGAAGGGCATTGATTGGAACAATGGTGCATATACCGATAAATTCCATTCTGATGCTTTGCAGATTAATCTGGTTAATAATGTTCCCCAACAGATCAAATAGTAGGTTAATCTCAATTGTTTACTATTTTACTATTAGTTTACCTATTTGAATCTGATTTTTTTCTTTTTAATTACAGTGATTGTGGTGCTTTTGTTGCTGGTTTTGCTGAGTATTTCATCCTTGGTAAAGAAATACGAAAAGATAATTTTGATATCAAGACACTCCGAACCAGGTGGGGATCTCTGTTGTGGGATTATGGAAGGAAAAAACAACAGTCCGGTGCAATTAGTGGTGATGAAATCACAGGGAGACTTTTCAAGAAGAGGAAGAGTGGGCGACCGAGAAAGTAGTTCTGTTTTTTTCATTTTACTGTAGTTTTTCTATGTATCAAGAGTTGTTACCTAGTTTTGTCTAAGTACTATTCTGCTACTTGTGAGATATCATTAAAGGATTTTATAGATGTTTTTATTTTTGTGTAATTTGCGGTAATCATTACACATTGTCGCTGTGAATGAATTACATTTTAATGAATATATAAGTTGCTTTTGTCCTTTAACAAAGTATGTATTTTCATTATGGTTGCAGTTTTGTTGTTGTAGCAGGGTTTATACATATTTATACAATAATATACATAGTTATACAACTTTATACAAACTTATACTCTCATTTATACATCTGTATAAATATAATACCAGCAGTTCTGCTTTGTATTTGTACAATTTATCAATATAATTAGCACCATTAAAAATAGCAAGACACTATTATTGGATAATCAAAACATGTAAAATGAAACATATTTAACACAATTGCAATATATAACGTAAGTTGTAATTCTTTATTGACATGTGTAATTCGATTACTTGTGAGACTTAACTACTCAACATTTGTAACTCTATTCTTTGTGAAACTTAACTACTCAACATGACAACAAATGTAATAGGAAGTGTTATGTTTTCAACTATCTATTTTGGTCGATTCCTACATATTTTTCTATTGTGACCACCTTGTCCACACACAGAACGTGAAAACGCCCTATTAGACTCTTTTTCTGAAGCAGGTTTGAGTCTTTCCTTTCTTGGCCTTCCTGCATTCCTTCTCCCTTTAGGTTGTAGGACCACATCTTCCATCACCTCTGTTGGGATTACCCATAAACTCTGATCTAGCATCAGATTCACTGAAAATTTATAAGTTCTAAGTAGTTTATCCTTCTTGTAGTAAAAAGAGCAATACTGGCCAGGTTTCAGCTGCTGGTTCTTCAAAACCGCCCAAGCATGCGGACATAGAAGTTCATCCATTTGAAATTTTTCACAACTGCATGTTCCCTCTTCAAGGCACACTATGTTTCGCCTTACCCCTTCAAACACAGTATATAACTTCTCCGTAGCAGGCCTCACCTGCAATTTTTTTTTTTAAAAAAAGTGAAAGAACTTTATACATTATTATACAAAGATATACATCCTTATACAAGTAGTAAAATGCAAGTCAGCAGTTCCAATCATCATTATATTTGATTCAATCTACCGTCATTTGCTCCAATGCAATCAGATTTTCCTGAAGGAGTTTGTCGTACTTTTCGCCAAGCTCTGTAGATGCCTTCATTGCACTTTTTTCTATTTTTGTTGTTCTACTGTTGTAGCAAATTTGTCATATACTCTAGCAATCGTATTACTGGTAACTCTCTAGCATCCTTGTTTGTTGCATTAATTGACTCTACAATATTGGAAGTCATTACCATTGACCTTTTCACTTTGGAATATGCCTTAGACCACCTTTCATATTCAATTTCGAACAAGTAAGGCTGCACTCTCGGATCAATTTTGTACATTTCTGTCATATGGTACACAAACTTCTCTACCGTGTAAGCTCTAGCCAAAGCAAAGAAGATATCCTTCAATTGTTTGTGATGTTTCTTGAATGTGCGCTTTACATTCTGCCACAAGTGAAACATGCAAATACAATGTGGTATTTCTGGGTACACAGCTTTTGTGGCATTGAAGATGCTTTCATTTCTATCTAAAACTATACACATCCCTTCCCTAACTCCAAAAGTACCCTTTATCTGGACAAAGAGCCACTCCCAAGATTTGTTACTCTCTGATTCCACAATTGCATATGCAAGTGAAAGGATTTTTTCTGTTTATACAAAATAGATATTAGGATTCACATAATTATATAAATCTTATGAACAGTTATACACAATTATACAATTTTATAGCAACTACAAATTTTATAGAAATAGGAGCTGTAAAATCCTATACACTTTTATACATGAAACTACAACATTATACAAACTGCAGAAACAAGGTAGATGCAGTCAACTCACCAGCTCCATCTTGTATGCAAGCAGTCAATATGGTACCCTTATATGCTGCTTTAAGAAAACTTCCATCAACAACCATTATCGGTCTGCAATGCTCCCAGCCCTTGATAGATGCATATAGCGAAACATATGCATAAAGAAATCATCCATCTTCTGATTTGTGCAACTTTGTAACCGTTCTTGGATTTGTTTGCTCTAACATATAAAAATACTTCGGCAACTCCTTATATGAATCACTTGGACTCCCTCTTATCATTGCCATTGCTATCTCTTTAGCTCTCCATGCTTTCATGTAGCTCACCTCAATTCCGTGTTGCTTTTGTATGTCCTCTATTATATCATTTGCGGTGTAAACTTTTATTGGATTAACATACTTGTCCTTGACTATACTAGCAATTACACCCAAAGTAGCTTGACGTTGTGTTAAGTATCTTTCACCATAGCCGCATGTGTGATTATTATTGTAACTTCTCACTTTGAATATGTTTGCCTTGAAAATGGCAGAAGATTTGAAACTCCAAGCACAATTTTCATCCATACACATAAGGTGATACCTAGGATTAAAGATCATTCAACTTCTAAATACACTTGTATACAAAAACATAACTACATATATACTAATTTTAATACCTATATACAAATATATACTACTTTATGCATATTTATACATATATATATAACAAAATATACAATTATTTACATACCTTGTTACGCTTGATCTCTACACCTTGAATTGGAACCTTTCACGTACAGCCAAATTCTTCATCACACTGATAACTGTCTCTTTATCCTTATAAACTTGATCTTCCTCAATAAATTCGTTCAATATATCATCTATTATACCCGTGTTTCACTAAATTTCGTGTTTTCAATAAATTTGATATCAATAATCTCAGTGCTATCAATGTTGATACATCTCTAGAATCTGAACTTGTAGCAACCAAACAGCTGGAACTTGTAGCAACTACACAACTAGAACTTGTAGGAACCAAACGATTTTCATATATCTCTTTCACTGTCATAAACAACGAATATTCAGTGAAATTCAAGTTTTTCTTCTTTAATTCGATATACACCTTCACACCTGTATCGCTGTAAATCAGGATCGGTGGCAAACCAACATTTGGGAGAAAGTTAATCTCTATTGTGTTTAACTCACTATCGATCCTAATTTGTTCCGAAATAGCTGCAACTAAATTGTTATAGGTGAATGTCGACTCGATTATTATACAATCGCTGACGAAATTGATAAACTTGTTTTCTTCCCATTCACCACTATGAAGAACATAAACTGAAAAAATCTCCATCGAACAAAAAATGGAAATCAAAATTGAAGAAAAAACTAAAATTGCTCTGATTTGCAGCAAACAAATTTTACTTTTCGTGTTTGATTTGTTGTTAATTCAAGACAAAGAAGAAATTCTAGGGTTTTTGGAGTTGCATTCATGGGAAGATCTCGTTTTTGAAATATTTAGGGAAGAAGATTGGAAAGAATTTGAGAAAATGAACAAAATCCCGGTTCTTACTCCCCAAAAAACAAAAATAACGCCCTTTTTTCAGATATAGGCCTATAATTTATGGGCTACTCAATTGTAAATTGAAATATGGGCTATAAAGCAGAAAGGGAGGCAGCCCAATGGTTTTAATATGAAATTTCCACTTTAAAAAAAAAACTGAAAGGGAAAGTGGCCTATGAGTCGATTGATTGACTTGGCAAGCAGACTTCTTCAACTAGGACATCTCTTCTCTTCCTTTAATTTTGAACTCATGGGTGGGACCCTTTTGTTGACATTTTTCAGTTTCTTTTCTCCACATGTTTCATGCATATTTTCCTTTTCAAGATCAAGCAAATCCCTTCTAGTAATTTCAGCTGATCGTAATGATATTTTCTTAAATTATTCAGAGAATAAACATGTATGTGGCCAGCTATAGCAATACAGTAAGTCTAACCAAATTTTCATAGCTTACCAATATTATCAAACTTAATTTATCTGTCTTCTTATGCAATACAATGATGTTCTACACGTTAGGTATTCTAATTCCACTACCCAACCATAGACAACTCTATTGTGAGATTGTGGGGTAGACAAGAATATTTCATTTTAGCTATCCCGCTTTATGTGTGGGACAACTAATACCATCAAGTTAGTAAAATCTATATCGATATTAGTTAATACTTATAATCAAAATATGAAATAATAGCAAGGTTAGTATCCTGATCCCAGTAACCAAACAATCCCTATATGTATAGTTGTTAAAAATCAGTTTTCTGGCACTTTAGATTTAACAATTTAATTGATATGGCGTAAAAGCCTCAGCAGAGAGAGCGTGCCGTGACGCATGGTTCCAGGGGCAAATATAGCCTTTTGGCTGCATATTCAATTAAACTCATAATTTTTGATATAAAATATAAATTTATATATAAAACCTATTAATATTTCAATAAATATTAGATTTTACCTATAATTTTAACATTATACTAAGTGCAATGCTAAAAACTTAAAAATAAATCCATTAAATTTAAATTCAGGATCAGTCTTTGCATGGTTCGCTTATGAAATTTATTGTTTCAGCCTTTTTTTCTATATTGACTTTGTCAACTGACTAATAATATTTCAATCCTTTAATAGAGAACATCGTTGTCGTTTAACCTGAGTAGCCTGCTATCTTTGGTTGGTATTGGCCTAAAAATAGTAGGGGAGTTAAGATGTGGTCAAATGTTGGCGCATTACTAATTAATTGGCTGTTACGTGGTTGATGAAAAGAGGTCCATACTCATACTATCTTTAGGTTTAATTTCTAGATCAAAGTACTCCATTTTCATTTCTCAAAACCATAAAGGACTCTATATTTGTAGAACTCCAAATACTATGGAGCAACATGTATTTTAACATAAACATTGGAACCAATTCCCCAACACATTTTACTTTTTTTGGTTGCTTTGGCATGGGAATTGAGGACTGATGTGTGGCTATAATTCAATAGTTACAACATTATTTGCCTTGCAATTTATATGCTTTAATGATAAATTATACTTTATTTGCGCGTAATGGAGTCTATTTTATGTGTCGGTGAATTGGAGATGAAAGTAGAGCGAAAGGGATAATTAAACATTGAAAGCGTGTTCAAGAATAGTGAAAAGGAAAATCTGGCTAAGACAGGCCTATAGCAGGCTTTATAGCGTCGCTTAGCTCGTGTTGGAGCTGGCGACACCAGGCCTGGGGAGAGCTCAAACTGGCGGTAGACCTCGCGAGGCCAGGTCTAGGGTGCGCACATTCCGAGCTTTGAAGACTTATTTCGTCTCCTGGTTTGACTAGGACTTGGCCTACACATTTATGTTGTTTCCTACACATATAAATAGACCTAAAAACGCCACTTTTTAGGGAGGGATTGGACAGCGAGAGATCGACATTAGACTAGGCATTCGACCTAAGGAGGCAAGAGCACACTAGGATCAAGGCGGAGAATTTTTCTTCCTTCTTCCTATTTTTCATTATTGGTTATTGTATGCGGCAAAAATTGGAGAGTCCAATTTTATCAAGTCATTATGACACTCCGTGGATTCATCAGGAAAGCTCGAGGCACAGCTCGATGATCGACTCTGAGGGTCCTCTATGTTCGACCTCGGGGCAACACAAATCGGTGGCTATCGTGAACAAGTAGGAGCTTCCCTAGGCACGTGGTTAAGGCTGACAACTCCTGCAAGATTAGTATCAGTCTGTACTGGACTATTAAGTAGTTATACTAGCAACATTTCTTTAGGATAATTATACATATACCATGTTGGGACTCCCCCTCCTATATAAAGGGGACCCTTGTCATTTTGTAAGACATATGATATTCAATACAATAACAAGAACATTCTTTGCTCTCTAACTTAAACATATTCTCCCTCGATTTTATTACTTATATTTATTACATTGCTTACATTTATTGCATTCTATTGATTGTTCTTTATTTATTACTCATCATTGATCATAAAGAGCCATTATTGAGGCCCTTAGAACTGTTAATCCTTCATCGATCACCCCAGTCAAGCTCGTAAGCTCGACCTTAAGGCCCAGCATAGGCTAGCCCGAGACCCCGACTCTCGGCCACTCGGTTTGCATAGCATACTATTTTCAAGATCTTATCTTATTTTGTAGTCTCACACTTAGCATCTAATACTTAACAACAAGCATAAAAATAATCACGTATTTTTAGAACCACAAATCAAATCTAATTATAACTACCATTTTTAATGTAAACAGTTTGGTGCCCACCGTGGGGCTAAAAATAGTAGTGATTGTTTTCGTGTTGGTTTACAAAATTACGCAAGTTATCCTTCACACTTATTCTTGTCCAAGAATCTTTGATTTTAGGTCAAAATGTCTAACTCGGTGAATGCACATGAAAATAACAGTCCTAAGGACCATGGAGAGAATGAGGTAGGTGTTCCAGGTATCGGTATACCACTACGAAACCCTGAGGATGCACCGGAACCATTTCGCGTGGATGTGGTCTCACGCAATGCCAAACATGTCGATATAAGCTCCCACACTAACATGAGTATACACCAATAAGAAGCTCAGAAAAATCCAGCCTCGGAAGAAAGAGAGGCGGACAAGAGAAACGAAATGGGAAAACCTAGCACATCGTTCATATGATCATTGGGGGGACTGACGTTCCTCAAGGACCCGTGATCAAGTGGATAAAAGTTTTCGCTACAACAGAAGGGCGAATTTGGGGCCACATATCCGAGGACATCCATGCATTCGGCGAAGTGGATTATGAGACCTTGTCTCATCCACATAACGATGTGCTGGTAATTTCATTTCTCTTGAATAACATTCAAATTAAATGTGTACTCGTGGATGTAGGTAGCTCGACCAACGTAATCAACTCGAAAGTGGTAGAACAGCTCGGACTTCTCGATCAGATCATATCTACCTCTCGAGTCCTCAACGGTTTAACATGACCAGTGAAGCGACAAAGAGGAGAACACCCTCCCCGTTAATATGTCTGGTGCAGTTCAGAATGCCAAATTTCATGTCATAAATGGTGACATGAGGTACAATGCGTTTGTTGATAGGCCATGGATACACAACATGAAGGAAATACCATCAACCCTTTATCAGATGATGAAGTTTCCAACAAAAGACAGTATAAAAACGGTATATGGAGAACAACATGCAGCGAAGGAAATATTCGCGATCCACGAGGAGGCACCAAAATCCATACCCTCCACCTCTGAAGAGTCGGAGGGCAAACAGACCCCCGAGGACGATGAAAAAGATTTCCTCGCTACCCAAACTTTTGTTGCACCCAAAGAATCGGATGCAACAATATCGACAATTGAAGAACTAGAGCAAGTTGTTTTGATTGAGCATCTCCCAGATCGAAAGGTATACCTGAGAACGAGATTAACCCCCGAACTTAGGAAAACATTCATTCAATTTCTTGTTAATAACATCACTTGCTTTAGTTGGTCCCACTTAGATATGATAGGGATCCCACCGGAAATAACCACCCATCGATTGAGTGTCAACCCCATATTCAAACCCGTGAATCAAAAAAGGAGACCCCAGTCCGAGATAAAACACACGCTTATAAAGAACGAGTGCGTGCAAAGGACCATTTGACTCATTTGTAGAAGTTACAACACAAAACTCAATCCCGAGAAATGTGCCTTCATAGAGGGTTCGGGAAAATTCT
Organism: Nicotiana glauca; assembly: GCA_026770625.1. Classification (NCBI taxonomy): domain Eukaryota; kingdom Viridiplantae; phylum Streptophyta; class Magnoliopsida; order Solanales; family Solanaceae; genus Nicotiana; species Nicotiana glauca. The sequence continues at coordinate 53,308 of MU741650.1, forward strand.
TAGGCTTCATGGTGTCAAACAAGGGAATCGAGATCAACCCCGACAAAATCAAAGCCATCAAAGAAATCATGGTTGTAAACAATGTGAAGGCCGTGAAACTGTTGACTGTGAGGATAGCAGCCTTGGGCCGAATTATATCGAGATCATCAGATTGGAATCATCATTTCTTTTCCCTACTCAAAAAGAAAAACAACTTCGAATGGACTCTGGAATGCCAACGTGCCTTAAAGGAGTCAAAGCGGTATCTGACAAGCCCACCTTTACTCTACACCCCAAAGGAGGATGAAATGTTGTATTTGTACTTGGCCGTATCCGAGGTAATGTAAGTGGTGTGCTAGTTCGAGAAGAACAAGTTACGCACTACCCTATTTATTATGTAAGTCGGACACTGGGAGATGCCGAAACCAGGTATCCGTGCCTAGAAAAATTAGCTCTTGCATTAATAAGCGCATCTCAAAAATTAAAAACTTATTTTCAGTGCCATCATATTTGTGTTCTAACAACATATTGTCTTCATATTGCATAAGCCCGAATTATCGGGCCGACTAGCCAAATGGGCCATCAAACTCGGGGGTACGATATCGAGTATCAACCCCAAACGACTATCAAGTCCTAAATTCTGGAAGATTTTGTGGCCGACTTTATGACATCCCTCGTGCTCGAGATAAAGAAAGAACTTCTACTAAAAACGGGCACATCCTTGGGGGTATGGACCTTGTTCACTGACGTTGCCTCGAACGTGAAAGGGTCCAGGCTCGGCATAGTTCTAAAGCCGCCTACGGGCGGCATGATTAGGCAATCTATAAAAATTGCAAGACTGACAAACAACGAAGCCGAGTATGAGGCTATGATTGTAGGTCTAGAATTGGCCAAAGGCATAGAAGCTGAAGTCATCGAAGCGAAATGTGATTCCCTCCTGGTGGTAAATTAGGTAAATGGGAGCTTCAAGGTCCGAGAGGAAAGGATGAAAAGATACTTAGAAAAAATCCAAATCACATTACTCCACTTCAAATAATGGATTCTGGTCCACATACCTCGAGAGCAGAATAGCTAGGACGATGCCCTCGCAAATCTGGGATCATCTGTCGAAGAAGATGACATACTCCTCTTGGCTGTTGTTCAGCTATCCAAATTAGTGACCGAGGTAGGTCATACCAAGATCAACTCCACTAGCCTAACATGGGATTGGAGAAATAAATATATCTATTATTTGGAAAGTGGGAAGCTACCCGCAGACCCAAAAGAGTCTAGGGCCCTGCTGACCAAAGCAGCCTCATTCTCGCTTGATGGAAATAGAACTTTGTAAAGAATAACCTTTGATGGGCCCCTAGATATGTGTTTGGGGCAGGGGACACATAATATGTGCTTCGGGAAATCCACGATGGCACCTGCATAAATTATTTTGGTGCCGATTCCTTAGTTTGAAAAGTGATCAGAGCAGGCTACTATTGGGACAATATGGAAAAGGACACCAATGAATTCGTCTCAAAGTGCGATGAATGCCAGAGATTCGCACCAACGATTCACCAGCCTGGTGAACAGCTATATTACATCTTATCGCCATGGACGTTCATGAAGTAGAGGATAGACATCGTCGGACCTCTACCTACGGCACCAGGTAAAGCTAGATTTATTTTATGATATTTTATACTTCAATAACACACAAGAGGGGTGTGGGTGATTTGTGTGGTACCCAATTTTAACTTAAGTGAACTATAGAAAGACCTGGTTTTTCTATGTGTTCAAACTACTACTGTTTGCAGGATAAAAAGTAAAGAAAATAAAGAACACGGAGATTTTTACGTGAAAAACACCTGGCTCAAAAGGTAAAAAAACCATGACCTACTACTTAGTAGGATTTTCCCAAACTTCCACTAAAATCATTGAGCCAAAAAATCATTTACAAAACTCTTTGTAAACCTAAGGATTAACTCTAATCCCGTTGTGACACATAGCCTCAACTGTTGCGACGACTTCAAGTTAACTCTAAATTGGACACTCTAGGTACCTAATGCAATTGCTTCTATGAAAGCTGAAAGGTACAATGTAAAATCGCCTACTATAATTGAACTAGAATAAAATATAGACACTTGGAACTGGTTCTTCTATTTTGTTCAAGTAGCTTCAGGATTGCAAGCTTGAATCACACATAAATTGCTTGTAAAACCGCCTTGCTCTTTTGCTCTCAATTTAAGTTTAACTTCAGCTTATGTGTAGTACCTGTAAAAGAGAACAACACTGATATTTAATAGGTTAGCAATTAGAGATTGACTGGGATATAAATGCTACTTATCTATCGCAGAAGAGTTCAAGTTGATCTCATACTATAACACTATCCTCTTCCTAAACTGTGTTCTCTTCATATAAGGAGACTTTCTCTCCTTATCTAATATGCAACCTCTTTGATTAGATCAGGAGATATTACTTCTTGATAAGTTAGATTTATCTCCTTCACGTGCATCTCACATGTTTGGGTTGATCATAAATGTGCTTCACAAGATGGATCTGGTCCATCTCTGAGTTTTTTTGTCAGTCTTCAAAACTTTACCTGTTCTTGGGCCAACATTTTACTTATGACTGACTACTTCTCAAAATGGATGGAAGCGCTGGCCTTTGAGAAGATAAGAGAAAAAGAAGTCATTAACTTCATCTGAGACCATATCATGTGTGGATTTGGGATTCCTTCCAAGATACTATATAATAACAGTAAGCAATTCATCAGAAGCAAAGTAACAAAGTTCCTTAATGACCACAAAATAAAAAGAATCCTGTAGACACCTTACCTCCCATGTGCAAATGGTCAGGCCGAGTCCATAAACAAGACCATCACCCAGAATTTAAAAAAGTAGTTTGAAAATGCAAAAGGAAAATGGAGAGAAATATTGCCCGAGGTGCTATGGGCATATCGAATAACTCCAAAATCAAGTACGAAGGAAATGCCTTTCTCTCTGGTATATGGCGCTGAGGCTTTGATACCGGTCGAGGTCAGAGAGCCAAGCACCATATTTCTACATGCCACCGAGAGCTTAAACAACGAGTCCATGACTGCAGCCTTCAAACTATTGGATGAAAAGCGAGAAGCTTCACCGGTGTGAATGGCCACCCAAAAACAAAGAATCGAAAGGTACTATAATAGAACAACAAATCTCCGACATTTAGGAGTCAGGGAATTAGTCCTAAGGAAAGTCATACTAAATACTTGAAACCTTAATGAAGGAAATTTAGGCTAGAACAGGAAAGGGTCGTACCGCATCCTCGGAGTGGTCGGCAAAGGGTCCTACAAGCTCGGTACCATGGAAGGCGAACAACTTTCAAGCAATTTTAACATATCAATGCTCAAACGCTATTACTGCTAAGGTGTCTGATGGAAGACATCGAATCATCCCCCGACCCAAAGATCTTGTGTTTTAAAGCATACATTGCATTCTTTTTCTTCAATCGGATTTTACCCCAAAAAGGGTTTTATCGGCAAGGTTTTTAATGAGGCAACATCTATATGCCACCTAAGAACAACTTAACAAGTATTCAAGGCCTCTCTTCAATCAACCTCGAATACTGGGGGGGCATCCCCCCAGGAGATCACCTCCTCAGAAAATTCAGGATAAGCCAATGAGGGTCTCGATAGGAAACTGATGTATCGGTCCAAACGGTCAAATGAACTGTGTTTGCATAGAATAAGCCATTCTTGTTGAAAGATTTCAGAGGAGAGAAGAAATTATAATCAGAGAGAACTAAGAAGAACTCTTTTGAAGGCTTGCTAATATAGTGGAAAATGAGGGGCGAAGAGAGAAGTATTTATAAAGGCCAATCGTGTACGTTGGAAGCGGGCCAAGAGATAGCCAACCGCTGTAATTATTTCAATAGGCTTTCAAAGGGCTGTATAGACGCGACCTTTAGACACCCTATTTATCACGTCAATCGCTTGATAGGGTGCAACTGACATTATTATGGAAGTATCGAATGGGCAATAATTCAAGACCGTTTCTTATCATTTTAACTCTAAGAAATGCGTGGACTATCTGTATACGGCTAAAATCGGAGAGTCCAATTCAGGTCATTATCACGCTCCGTGTCTTCATATGGTAGGCTCGAGGCACAGCTTGAGGATTGACTCCGAGGGTCCTCTATATAAGACCTCGAGGCAGCACAAATCGGTGGCTATCATAAACAAACGGGAGATTCCCTAGGCACGTGATTAAGGCTGGCAACACCTGCAAGAATAGTATCAGTCCGTACCAGACTATTAAGTAGCTGTATCAGGTACCATGTTGGGATTCCCTCTCCTTTATAAAGGGGACCCTTGTCATTTTGTAAGACACATGATATTCAAAACAACAACAGGAACATTCTCTGCTCTCTAACTTAAACATATTCTCCCTTGATTTATTACTTATATTTATTACATCGCATACATTCATTGCGTTCCATTGATTGTTCTTCATTTATTACTCATCATTGATCATAAAGAGCCATTATTGAGGCCCTTATAACTGTTAGTCCTGCATCGATCACCCCAGTAAAGCTCGTAAGCTCGACCTCGAGGCCTAGCATAGCCTAGCCCAAGACCGCGATTCTCGGCCACTCGGTTTGCATAGCATACTATTTTCAAGCTCTTATCTTATTTTATAGTCTCGCACTTAGCATCTACTACTTAACAACTAGCATAAAAATAAATTACGTATTTTTAGAACCACAAAATCAAATCTAATTGTAATTACCATTTTCAAGGTAAACAGTTATGAAATTCTAGTATTGTAATTATGCAAACTATTATGAATAACTAATTTGTTATCTAGAGTTTTGATGGAACCTACTGGAGGATGATTTTTCTGTTACGTTAGTATAGATTTGCTGTAGCTTTTTCTCTATTTTTTCAACTATGTTATTATTGTGATTGGTTGAAGAGCTCTCAATCGACCGTTCCTATTTAGTGTGTATTACTCGGGAGAGAGTGCATATTTAGGTAGTTGTTAAATAGCATCACTCCTAACGTATATGAGGGATCAATAAGGAGGGTTTAAAGGTAGAACTAGGGATAACAAAACCTTGGTGCGATCTAAGTGAGCCGTATTTAATGACAACTAGCGTAATTCGGGAGAATATGTCTAGAAAATTATGGTAGGTATTCGGGAGATAATTACAACACTTAGAGCGCTCATGATCAGTAGAGAAAACTTAGGTAAATTTATAAAAAACGTAGCGGAAAGGATTCCGACAATACGGAAAATCATAACTCTACACCTCCTTAATGTTGTTTCCAATCCTTGGCCTTGTTAATTAATAGTTTTACTGCTTTCTTGTATTTGTTAGTTAATTAGATAAATATAAACATTATAATCTTTATAATTAGGAAATTATCTCGACTTGTATTTCTTAAGAATATTGAACAATTGTAGCTAAGCCTTAGTTCTCTGTGGGACTCTGGACTTGTAAACCGGATTATATTTGCAACGACTGCTTAGTCCTTTTATAAGGCATAATGGTGCGTGATCAAGGACCTTGAGGTGGACTCGGGTGGGGTATGGAAGAGGTGGGGGATGAGGGGTTGTAGGGAGGATTTATAGGTGTATTTACAGTGCACGTGAACCCGTGGTCTCTTCGTAAAATTAGATGTTTTATGTATATATTTTCTAAAATTGGTATAATATTAACTGTTGGCCCCCATATTCTATGAATGTTTAATGATGCACTTGGTTTAATGTTGAGTTGTTTACCAAGAGATATAGGGATCAATTCCCACTAAATATATCTTTTCCTCCTTTTTTTAGTAGTGTACCCATGTATTAAAAATCCTAGATCCTTTGGTTGTAATTCTGTCCTTGAAGCACAAGTAAATATATATTCTTCTACTGCACTTTAAAAAATTAAATTGCTAAATCCTCAACGAAAACTTTATTGATTCAAGCATTGACTATTTGATAATAAAGCTAAGTTGGACTTCGTGATGGCAATGCTGGAAAATGAAAAATGTGTGCTAAGCATGAACGAAACACTTTCTTTTCATAGGCACGCCATAAACTTTAGCGAGTCTACATTATCTAATTGCTTTTGGTTAGCAATAAATCAATTGAAAATTAATAATGGTCTACATTTTCGTCGTACCATTTAGCTCCCACCACTCTTTTAGACGATATTTTATGATTTTGAATCATGCCATTCTTATGGACTGGCGTACGACATTCTAAAGCCAGGCAAGGAATATTGAATCTGCTACCTTTGCAGGTTACAGTAGACTCCACGGAGCTAACTTTGACTAAGAATGTAAACATTATGTATGCGGATCGGAATATTTATTAATGATTGCAGGAAACTTTTTTTGGTGAAGAAAAAAAATTAGTATTAATTAAGCGAACAAATATAATATAAGACTCCTCATGACTCGCACATCTCAACCAGTGACGGACCCAAAATTTTGTATAAGTGGGTTCAAATTGACATGACGATAGCGGACAATAAAATCAACATCAGGCATAGCAATCAAGATTTTCTAGCTACTCTATTTTTCTTCTTTTTATTCTCTAGCTACTCTATTGAGCAGGACGAAGACGGAATATCTCGAGTGTAAGTTTGGGCCCGTGCCGACGGACGCGGGAGTGGAAGTGAGGCTTGACTCCCAAGTCATCCCTCAGAGGGGTAGTTTCAAGTATCTTGGGTCAGTTATTCAGGGGGCCGGGGAGATCGAGTAGGATGTCACACACCGTATAGGGATGGGGTGGTTAGGCTTAGGATGCTACGGATCAGCTACTGATGCACGGCTTTATATTCTAGATATTAGTATACTTTCCTCTTTCTCGTATTTTCTATATTCCTTATATTGTTGTTATTTTATTATTTATGTTATTTTATGTTATGTTTTGTATTTTATGTCATTTATTACGAGTATATTGCTAGTATTAATATATCGTCACTTGTTTTTGTCACTTATTTCCTTCTTGAGCCGAGAGTCTCCTGGAAACAGCCTCTCTGCCCCTTGGGGTAGGGGTAAGGTCTGCGTACATATTACCCTCCCCAAGCCTCACTTGTGGAAATACACTGAGTTGTTGTTGTTGTTGCATTTATTCTCTATCTCAAAATGAGTCATCATTTTAATGTCGCTCTTTTTATTTTTTAACAAGTAGTGCATTTTTTTAATAAAAGAATTACCAAATCTATCTGAATTAATCTTTAATACTATAATTTATCTACTTAATTTGACAAATTTTTGCTTTAAATTTTTTAAGATTGGTTAAAAACTAAAAATTACATTAAACTCTACAATGTATAAGAAAAGCTGAATTCCATTCCTAGTTATATAACATAAAAAAGTTATTGTTTACAAAAAATAAAATAAAACACAACATAACCGAACGAAAAAGTTGCGAAATAAACTAAACTAATACGAATAACTGGATAAAGAGAGCTTATAATCCAAATGATAATAATGTAGAAAAAAGAAGATAACATAGCACACATTAGTTTCAATATGGACCAAATTAAATTAAACTTAAAAATGATAAATTATTTCCACAAATATTCTTGCATGTTTTATTGGAGTCATGTGAGAGATAAACAAATTAAGTCTAAATTATGTTTTAAGCATTTGAAGTAAAATAAAGCTGAGCGACAATCAAATATAAAGTAAAAAAAACTATCCAAAAGCAAGGAAAGTGTTGTGCTTAAGATCGAACATCCTTTCGATAATTTTGAACTCACTTGACCATCACTGCACAATGATTTTAATATAAAGTGGGTTCAATTTATTTATATATATTAATTTGTTACGTTTTTAGAGAAGAGGGGTTGCTCGGATGGTAAGCAACCCCCACTTCCAACCGAGAGGTTGTGAGTTCGAGTCTCCCCAAGAGCAAGGTGGGAAGTTCTTGGAGGGAAGGATGCCGGGGGTCTATTTGGAAACAGCCTCTCTACCCTAGGATAGGGGTAAGGTCTGCGTACACACTACCCTCCCCAGACCCCACTAAGTGGGATTATACTGGGTTGTTGTTGTTGTTACGTTTTTATAGTTGGGCTCAAATGGCTTAATGATATTATCTTATCATGGTGTAATGTTGTTTGTTTTGGGCCAAATTGTCATGTTTTCTGAAAAGGTCTTACACCGTTAAAAGATTTTTATACCTTATATTTAGGCTCACAATCTTTTCAGCTACAATGTGAGACTTTGTTCGCACACCAATATTCTCCCATTCGAACTAAGTTCCACGTGACTTATTACCACGACTCACAGGTCTCCACCTTGAACTATGTTCCATGTGGCCCATTGTCACGATCCACGGGTCAATTTATGAGATTCATTTTGTGCCACCACACTGTTAGAGTATTATGGAAACCAAAGCCGCAACTAGCTTCTTCTTATGTGCGCGCCGCCTCTGCACCATCACTCTGCCATCGTCATACTCGTCCTGCTGAACTTGGGCTTCGATAACAGTTGTTGAGTTCAAACGGCCCAATGATATTCTCTTAATATGATGTAATATTGTCCTCTTTGGATCTAGCCCGTTCGGTTTTTCCAAAAGGCCTACACCTAATATGTAGGCTCCCAATCTTTTCAGTTACCAATATGAACTTTGTTCGCACACCCAACATTTATGATATTTATATTTATACATGATAGTATAAATTTTCAATGAAGGAGATTCATATGAACCTATCTTTGACACCATGTGGGTTCACCCTTGACTTCAACTAGCAGTAAGATTGTACTATGTGTAAACTCCTATATGTACAAGCTCTCAATCCTTTCCCTATCATATATATGATAACAAATCTCTTGAGGAAGGAAAGAGCCCAAAAGCAGCTATATATATTATTATTTTTTATCTAGCAAATTTTTTTGTGTGCACATTAAAACTGTTAAAACAGAAAAATCGGGAATTACGTTTAATAGATTATTTTTTTGGAAGGATAAGCTTTAAAATATTCTTCACATTCTCTCTCTAAGGGATGAGCAAAGAAACCAACCTTACTGCCACACAACCCACTTCTCAAATTCTTCCTAAGCCACCAGATATCATAACCAATAACTCCATAAATGGAGAGTCAATGGCGAACCCTAGTTTGCCTGCTCAGGATAATTCCTCCTTCTTAGATAAACTACTTACGGACACCAACCTTCATAATATCACAATATAGATTGAATCTTTTCCCCTAAGCCTACTTGCCAAGAAGTTCAATCATTAGATCTTATAGACCGTAACACGCGTGATACGAATTTAATAAATGAAGGTTACAATGTTAGCCTATCATCAGATGATCCTCAAAACATTTATCATCCTTGAAAATACTCGATCATCATCAAACTCGCGGATAAGTGTATTGTGCACCATTACCTAAAGAGAAAAGTCCAAGAACAATGGAAGACTACCAAGAACTACACATTAATTGACTTAGGTGCAGACTATTATGTTTCAAAATTTACTAAGTAAGAACATCTATCCAAAGTCTTGCATCAGGGACCTTGGTTCATTAATGGATATTTTCTATCAGTGCAAAAATGTGAACCAAACTTTGTGGCAACAGAAGCTAAGACCCTCATTACAGCCATTTAGGTTTGCCTTTCACATCTCCCTATTGAGTTTTATGATGGTGTGGTCCTTCAAAAAATTAGCAACACAATTGGAAGATTATTAAAAGTTGATGCTATTGAATATGGCAAACTATCCCACATCGGCGGGAGACTTAAGTTGGGGGAGAATTTCACCCTATAAAAGGAGGCTTAATGTTTAGGATTTAGACACATCTTTCATTTTCCTTCTCATCTTCTTAAGGAATTTGTATCTTCTCTCTTTAGTATTATTTCACTTGTATTTTGGAGTGGAATAAAATATTGGTTGTGTCCGAGGAAGTAGGCAAAATTGACCGAACCTCGTAAATTCTGGTGTTCCTTTATTGTTGCTTTATTGTCTTATTTATTATTTGGTAGATGCCATAATTTTTGCTATAGTAGTTGTGACTCATTCACACTATATACATTTGGCTTCCGCAACAATTGATATCAAAGCCAAGGTACTGTCTAAGTATGCTCTGTGGTTACAGCAGAGTCTGATCTTCCACATCAGAAAAGATTTATCTTGGTAACTGAGTCAAGGTTCTGTCTGAGTATGCTCTGTGGTTGCAGCTTAGTCTGATCTTCCACATCAGAAAGGAAATAATCTTAATTTGTGTCGTCAGCTATTAAATAATATTTGTGTCTGGGAGATAATAAACAAGAAGAATCTACATCAAGTGTCAGCAATACTTCATCATTGACATCTTCGCTTATGACAAGAATTGTGTCAAATGCGAAATTTGCGGTAGAAATTTTTTACGTGTCCGGATATTTTGAAATGTGGCAAGGCGAGGTTCTAGATGTCCTTTTCAACAAGGGCTAGATCTTTCCATTGAAGAAAAGAGACTAGATGTTATTGGAAGAAGATTGGAAAATTATCAACCGTGTTGCTTGCGATACCATTCGATCCTACTTTGCTAGAGAGCAGAAATATCCATACACAAAGGAAACTTTTGCAAGTAAATTATAGAAAGCACTGGAGGACAAATTTTTTAAGAAAAACAGTCAAAATAAATTGTACATGACGAAGAGACTGTTTCACTTCACCTATGTTCCTGGTACCACGATGAATGAACATATCACCATTTCAATAAGTTGGTCACAGATTTGCAAAATATGGATACAACTTTTGATGATGGTGACTTGTCCTTGATGTTGTTGGCATCACTTCCTGATGAGTACGAGCACCTTGAAACTACTCTACTCCATGGAAATTATGAAGTTTCTCTCAGGGAAGTTTGTTCGGCGTTGTACAACTATGAACAAAGAAATGGAGAAAAACAAAAGGGCGGAGAAGGAGAAGCACTGGTTGTGAGGGGTCGTCCTCAAAATCAAATGAGGACAAAGAAGGAAAAATCCAAGTCAAGCTCTAGACCCAACAAAGATGAATGTGCCTTTTGTCAAGAAAAGGGGCACTGGAAGAAAGACTGTTCAAAGTTGAAAAATAAGGCCAAACATAACAATGGAAAGGCCATTATGGATTTAAATGTAGCTGATTGTGATGATTCAGACTTCTCATTAGTTACAACAGGTTCATCAATATCATCAGACATATGGTTGATGGACTCAGCTTGTAGCTATCATATGTGTCCCAACAGGGACTGGTTCGTGGAATTTCAAGAAGGAGAATATGGAGTCATCCACACAGCGGACAACAACTCTCTTACCTCATATGGCATTGGTTCAATACGATTAAGGAACCATGATGGAATGATCAGGACATTAACAGATGTTCGATATGTCCGGATTTGAAGAAGAATCTCATCTTTGTGGGAGCCCTAGAATCAAAAGCATTCAAAATCATTGCAGAAAATGGAGTGATGAGAGTATGCTCTGGTGCACTAGTGGTAATAAAGGCTAATCGGAAGAACAATAACATGTACCGCTATCATGGTAGTACAGTTATTGGGATAGCGACAGTGACGTCCAGTGACGACAAAGAGGCAAAAGCAACCAGGCTATGGCACATGCACTTGGGACATACTGGAGGAAAATCCTTGAAAACTCTATCAGATCAAGGATTGTTGAAAGGGTTAAAGACTTGCAACTTGGAGTTTTGCGATCATTGTGTCAAAGGAAAACAGACAAGGGTTAAATTTGGTACAGCGATCCATAATACTAAAGGGATTTTGGATTATGTACACTCTGATGTTTGGGGTCCCTCCAAAACACCTTCATTGGGTGGAAAGAACTATTTTGTAACCTTTGTTGATGATTTTTCCCGAAAAGTGTGGGTGTATACAATGAAGAGAAAAGATGAAGTGTTGTAAATGTTTCTCAAATGGAAGACGATGGTGGAGAATCAAATAGGTAGGAGTATCAAGTGTATTCACACAGACAACGGAGGTGAATACAAAAATGATCATTTTAATAAGGTCTGTGAAAATAATGGCATTGTCCGACACTTCACTGTCAGACATACACCACAACAGAATAGAGTGGCAGAACGTATGAACCGAACCTTGCTGGAGAAGGTACTGTGTATGTTGTCCAATGCTAGCTTGGGCAAAGAATTTTGGGCTGAGGCAATTACATATACATATCACCTCATTAATCGTCTACCATCTGCTGCTATTGATGGCAAGACACCATTTGAAAAATGGTACGGAATGCCTATTGTAGATTATGATTCTTTGCATGTGTTTGGCTCAACTGCATATTATCATGTGACAGAGTAAAAATTGGATCCAAGGGCAAAGAAGGCTATTTTTATGGGGATTACTTCTGGAGTCAAAGAATATCACTTATGGTGGCCTATGACAAAGAAAGTAATATTCAGCAAGGATGTTACCTTTGATGAATCTGCTATGGTAAATAAGGTAGCAGAAGATACCAAACAAAATGAAGGTGCTTCTAAGCAGGTGGAGTTTGAGGAAAAATTTATTTTTCCTACACAAGAAGTGGAGGAGGAAACAAATGAAGATTATCCTCTAGAAGGAGAGCCACTGGAGGAGATTCCAACTCAGGAACCTCAACAAGAACCTGAATCAATAGCAACCAGAAGGCCAAAAAGGACAATAACGAAATCTGTTTGTCTCATAGAGATGGTTTCTTGTGCAACCTCAATTGTAGTTGATGATGTTCCTACCACTTATAAAGACACAGACCAAATTTCAAAAGAAGATAAGTGGAGGATTTCCATGAATGATGAAATACAGTCCCTTCATTAGAATCATACATGGAGATTGGCCAATCTCCCGAAGGGAGAGAAAGCAATTGGGTGCAAATGGGTATTTGCAAAGAAACAAGGATTTCCTAACCAAGAAGATGTTCGCTACAAAGCAAGATTGGTGGCCAAAGCATATGCTTAAAAGGAGGGAATTGATTACAATGAAGTATTTTCTCCAGTTGTAAAATAACTCTCCATTAGAACTATGTTGGCTTTGGTAGCACAGTTGGATTTGGAACTAGTTCAGATGAATGTAAAAACTACGTTTTTACATGGAAACTTGGAGGAGAAAATCTATATGACTCAGCCAGAAGGATTTAATGTTGCTCGAAAGTAAAATATGGTGTGCAAACTTGAAAAATTGTTGTACGGATTGAAACAATCTTCTAGACAATGGTACAAATAATTTGACAAGTTTATGTTGCGGCAAGGGTACAAGAGAAGCAAATATGATCATTATGTGTATTTGCGCAAGCTTGAAAATGGTTCCTTTATATATCTACTCCTATATGTTGATAGCTTCCAAGAATTCAGAAGAAATTGATAAGTTGAAGATTCAACTGAAGAAGGAGTCCGAGATGAAGGATCTGGGTGAGGCAAAGAAAATTCTTGGCATGGAGATAATAAGAGATAGACATTCAAAGAAACTCTGTTTATATCAGAAAGAATATTTGAAAAGAGTACTACAACGTTTTGGCATAGATGAGAAGACTAAGACAGTTAGTACTCCACTTGCTCCCCATTTTAAGCTAAGTACTACTATGTTGCCAAAGGATGAAGCTGAACGAGAGTATATGTCAAAGATACTATACGCAAATGTTGTTGGTAGCTTGATGTATGCAATGGTCTGTACGAGACCTGACATTTCACAAGTTGTTGGAGTTATTAGCAGATATATGCATAATCCAGGAAAGGAGCATTGGCAAGCTGTAAAGTGGATTCTATGGTATATTCATAATACTGTAGATGTTGGGTTAGTTTTTAAGCAGGAAGATAATCAGTCTGTAGTTGGATATTGTGATTCAGATTTTGCGGGTGATCAGGACAAACGAAGATCAACTACTAGTTATGCATTTACTTTTGCAAAGGCACCAGTTAGTTGGAAGTCTACTTTGCAGTCAACTGTTGCTTTGTCTACAACAGAGGCAGAGTACATGGCTATTACAGAGGCTGCGAAGGAGGAAAATTGGCTTCAAGGGTTGCTAAAGGATCTTGGTGTTGAACAAAAAAGTATCAAATTTTTTTACGATAGGCAAAGTGCTATTCAATTAGCGAAGAATCAAGTTTATCATGCAAGGACGAAACACATTGATGTTCGATATCATTTCGTACGAGAAATCATAGAAGAAGGTGGAGTCACGGTAAAGAAAATTCATACTACAGAGAATCCTGCTGATATGCTGACAAAAGTGGTGACTGCGATCAAGTTTCAACATTATTTGGATTTGATCAACATTGTTGAATACTGATGATTGAAGATGAAGATACAACCAAAATTTGTAACCTAGAGAAATTGAAGATGTAAAATTTTGCCAAGGTGGATATTTGTTGAATATGGCAAACTATCCCACATCGGTGGGAGACTTAAGTTGGGGGAGAATTTCACCCTATAAAAGGAGGCCTAATATTTAGGATTTAGACATACCTCTCATTTGCTTTCTCTTCTTCTTAAGGCATTTGTATCTTCTCTCTTTAGTATTATTTCACTTGTATTTTGGAGTGAAATAAAATATTGGTTGTGTCCGAGGAAGTAGGCAAAATTGGCCGAACCTCGTAAATTCTGATGTTCCTTTTATTGTTGCTTTATTGACTTATTTATTATTTGGTGGCTGCCATAATTTTTGGCATAGTAGTTGTGACTCATTCACACTATATACATTTGGCTTCCGCAACAGATACATGTACCTCCACTTCTCTACGAGGACGATATGCAAGTATATGTATGGAAATCCCTATGAGTCAACCAGTAAAATCCTTTGTCTATATTGGTTCGTACAAGCAATCCAATTTTTATGAAGGAGAAAACATCCTATGTAAGAAATGTGGAAGACTTGGCCACATTAACCTTCGTTGTCCCAACTCTATGTCATTAAAATGTCCAAAAAGCTAGGATCAACTGAGCTCCCAAACAATACTGCAGCAGCCAAGTGGCGAAGAATGGCAAATAGTCTCATTCAACAAGGCTGAAAGAAAAGGTACACATCCACTCACAGTGTTAGTTAGTGAGTCAACAATCCCAGTTAATGCTAAGATCTTCAATGCAAATACAAGTAAGTATTCCAAATTTAGAATCTTACATTTGTTGAAATGAATCCTAAGGACAAGTCCGTCAATATTAAAAGTTTTTATCATAACTACTCAAGTAAAAAGGAACCCTCCCATGATAATCCGCTGATTACCATAACAATTACTCCTCCCTAACAAACCTGTCAACAATTTCTACTAATGACAACAGATCAATACCGGATGAGGAAGTTATTGACCAATTCATGGAGGATACGATTAGCACACATGATACCAGAAGCCTACATGTCACGACCCAATTTAGGATTATGACTGGCGCTTAGGAGAAAATGCTCCCAAGTAAGTCTCATCAGTAATTTTATAAAAAAATCGGACAGAGTTTTCCCGGTTTTTGGACCATCCCAAAAATTTTCCTGTCTCAAATCAATAACCAAACATCCTAATACCATACCAAACAATTGACAGCTTGTCAATTAACCAATACAAGCCTCCATCATAACTAAACCACCAACTAACCACTAGAAATACTAATTTATCTCCAACTTTGATAAATGAGAATGATACTCAACATAAGACTATAATAATACTCATGACACTAAAATAATGACTATCGAGCGACTCTAAGAGTTCAAAGAAAAAAGTATAACAATAAATAAAATTTTCGCCCACGCGAACAAGTGCGAGGCTCACCAAGAACTATCAACATGTGTGCTCTAATTAACGTAATCCCCCGCGTCAACTGCTATCTCTGGAAAAAAGTTAGCGGGCAAGAAGTCGCTAGCTCAGCGAGTAATAACACTTAACCACAACTGTTTTTATTTGGGGACAAGTTAGAAATATGCTTGTATATCAAACATAAAAACATAAAAACGCCCTTTAAAAAAAAATTCAGTCTCATCATGATTTTCTTGTAGTATAATACAATTAACAATTCAGTAATAAGCTTGGTAACCACTGTATAATGTCAATATTTGAATTTGGGAGGTTTCAATGAACGGATCATGTAATCGGTATAACTGTGGACTTCTTCACAAGAAGTCAAATATAACGGTAGTCCCTACTTGAGGAAAATCGGTAACTGTGTGCTAGTTTCTACCTTTCCACTAGCGAGGGATATAACGGTAATCGGTAATTAAAAGGTGCACCAGGTCTAACAAACCCACAGTTAGCTACAGGATCCTTCAATGTCTACTGTCATTTATACTTGTCTCTGTAATCCGTATATATACTCGTAGAAAATATTCTAAAATAATACAGGGCATTTCGGTTCTTATCAAATCATAAAATTTTATTTCGATAACAGTAAATTCAAGTAACAGTAAAACATATCTAGTGACAACGGAAATATTTAAAATAATTGGTAACATATTCAAATTAAAAATCATATATAAATTATGCAAGTTATGAAAAGGCAAATTGCGGTAAGATTACTACTCACAGTACTCGTGCCAAAATACCAAATGCTTCACCTCGAGTAATTCGTATGAATTCCTCCAATCAATCTATAATTACATAATATCGATCTCATGTTAATTGCCTCATTTAGGCTAAATCTATCACTAATTTAGAATACCAAATCCTTCAAGTTTTATATTTTATCAGCAATTCGCCGAATTATATTTATCCATCTTGTGAGTAATTTAAATTAGTCCAAAATCTTTTAAGCAAAAAGGTATTTATATGGTTTATTCCCTTTACTGTTCAATTTTCTTAATCGTGTGCATTTATTGAAAATGAAATAACTTTACGGTCCATAATATTCCTTCTTAATTAGTACCTATCTTTTGTACTCAATACCACACTTACCACATTCAAACCCAAATCCGATATTTTCATTGCAATATAGTTAAATACCAAAATTGAATCCTTGCACCCTAACTTAATTTACACCTAACAAAAATCATATATAATGAGACTAGTTTAAATACAAATACATCAATACCCTTCTTTTTCTAAGTGAATCTATCCTACAGTAATATTGACTAACTTCCAATTTCATAATTTGCCTAGAATAACTCTTATTGGTATTATATTTCTTATACCTTGTGAAACCCTTCAAATATATGAACTGAGATAAAAAGAATTACCAAATGAAAACAATCCAGATGAGAAATTCGAGTATTACTCGTAAGAACCAGTGCGTATTTAAAATTTCTCAAGGTTTGGTTCTAGACTCTTTCTTCTTCTCCCTTTCAACTTTTATGTTTTTTCTTGTTTTGTTTCTGAAGCTTCTGCTTCGTCGTAATCGGCAGCCCTCTTTTTGCCCTTTCTTTTGTTTTGGCAAATGGGCTTCGGCCCTTTTGTCTTACTTATCCTTTTTTTTAAGTTATTGTTATTATTATTATTATTATTATTATTATTATTATTATGACCAATATACCCTTATTTTAAAATATAGGGTATTACATCCTCCCCGCCTTATGAAATTCAGTCCCCGAATTTAACTCAAGTACCTGTAGACTGAAACAAATGGGGGTACTTGACTTGCATAGTGTCTTCTATTTCCTAAATAGCTTCTTCAATAGTATGATTTCTCGATAAGACTTTCACGAACACGATTTCTTTTTACCGTATTTTTCTTATTTGTTTATCAACAATAGCCATTGGCTTCTCCTCGTGAGACAACTTCTTATCGAGTGGTATAGTCGGTGCTTCAATCACTTAAGATGAGTCTGATATATATTTTCTTAGCATTGAGACATGAAACAGTGAATTTATAAAGGACAACTAAGGAGGAAGTGCCAAACGATAAGCCACCGCTCCCACTCGGTCTAATATCTCATACGGTCCTATAAAATTGGGGCTCAACTTGCCTCTTTTCCCAAACCGCATCACACCTTTCATAGGAGAACTCGTAGGAACACTTTGTCCTCAATTATGAACACTAAATCTCTTCTATTATCAACGTAAGACATTTGTCTACTTTGAGCTACAAGAAATCTCTGTCTAATCAACTGGACCTTGTCCATAGCTTCTTGTACTAGGTCAGGTCTCAATAAGTTAGTCTCACCAGCTTCAAACCATCTGATAGGAGAACGACATCTTCTACCATACAATACTTCGTATGGTGCCATTTGAATACTGAAATGGAAGCTATTATAGTAAGCAAATTCAGCTAAAGGTAGATAAGCGTCCCAACTACCTCCAAACTCAAGAATGCAAGCTCTCAACATATCCTTCAAGATATGAATAGTACGTTCAGACTGCCCATCTGTCTGTAGATGAAATACAGTACTAAGATCTACTCGTATACCCAATGCTTCTTAAAAGATTTCCAAAAGCATGAAGTGAATTGTGATCCTTTATCAAAGATGATAGATATTGTAACCCCGTGAAGTTTGACAATTTCGTTCATAAATATCTGTGCATACCTGACTCCACCATATATAGTCTTCACCGGCAAAAAGTGTTCTGATTTCGTCAGTCGATCTACAATCACCCATACTGAGTCATAAACTTTAAGGGCTCGTGGTAGACCGATGACAAAATCCATAGTAATTCTTTCCTATTTCCACTCTGGAATCTCAATTTGTTGTAGTGGTCATGCGGGTCGCTGATGCTCAGCCTTGACCTGCTGACAAGTCAAACAACTAGAAACAAAAGTTAGCAACATCTTTCTTCATACCTTCCCAGCAAAAAAATTGCTTCAAGTCATGGTACATTTTTGTGGGTCCAGGATGTATAGTGTATTTAGAGTTGTGAGCTTCTTCAAGAATAGCATGTCTCAACCCATCTAAGTATGCTACACATAGCCTGTCACCCATTCGAAGAATACCATCACTTTCAATAATCATATCCTTGATTTTACCATCTAAGGCCTCATCTCCATATTTGTATAATCGTTTAGCCTCATATTGAGTGGCCTTAATGCACTCAACTAATGAAGACTTGGCCAGAGCACAAGGCAACAATGCCTCTGAATTTTCGACACTAAATCTAATACATGTATCTTCTAGTCTCTGCTATCTTTGGCCAAAAGTCTCTTTATAGGAGCTATATGTACCAAACTCCCCATAGATTTTCTACTCAATTCATCAGCCACCACATTGGCTTTTCCAGGATGATACAAAATAAAACAATCATAGTCTTTTAGTAGTTCCATCCAATGACTCTGCCAAAGAATTAGATCTCTTTGCTGAAAGATATACTTCAGACTTTTATGGTCAGTATAAATCTCACAAGTTTCGCCGTATAGATAATGTCTCCAAATTTTTAGAGCAAATACCACTACAACCATCTCCAAATCATGTGTAGGATAGTTTTGCTCGTGCTTTTTTTAACTTTCTCGAAGCATAAGCAATAACACGACCATTTTGCATGACAACACATCTTAATCCCACCCTCGAGGCATCATAAAATACATAAAATCCTCTAGAACCTCATGATAAGGCTAATATTGGTGCAGTTGTCAAACATGTTTTGAGTAGTTAAAAGCTCTACTCACATTCCTCCGTCCACTGAAACTTTGCATTTTTCTATGTTAGCTTGGTCAGCGGCGCTGCTATTCTGGAGAAATCCTACAGAAAATGCATGTAATAGCCCGCTAAGCCTAAAAAGCTGCGAATCTCTGTAGGAGAAGTAGGTCTGGGCCATTTCTGCACAGCTTCGGTCTTATTAGGATCTACCATAATTCCATCTTTGGATACAACATGCCCCAGAAATGCTACCGAGTCTATCCAGAATTCATGCTTCGGGAACTTAGCATAAAGTCGATGTTCTCGCAATGTTTGTAGTACAGTCCTGAGATGATTCTCGTGTTCTCCTTGGCTACGAGAATATATCAGGATATCATCAATAAATACTATCATAAATCTATCCAGAAATGCCTTGAACACCCTATTCATTAAATCCATGAATGCAGCTGGAGCATTTGTCAGTCCGAAAGTCATCACATGAAACTTATAGTGCCCGTATCGAGTTCTGAAAGCAGTCTTAGAAATATCTTCATCTTTGATTCTAAGTTGATGATAACTAGAACGGAGGTCAATCTTTGAAAAATGGGCAGTTCCTTGTAACTGATCAAACATGTCATCTATACGAGGCAAAGGATATTTATTGCATATTGTTATCTTGTTCAACTGTCTGTAGTCAATGCACATTCTCAGGGATCTGTCTTTCTTCTTTACGAACATTACTGGTGCACCCCATGGTGATACACTAGCTTTAATAAAACCCTTATCTAACAAATCTTGTAATAGTTGCTTTAGCTCACTAAACTCTATTGGTTCTATTCGATATAGGAGTATTGATATGGGTTGTGTGTCAGGTAGCAAATCATTACCAAAGTCTATTTCTCGTACTGGAGGCAATCCTGGTAAATCCTCAAGAAATACATTAGAAAATTCTCTCACTACTGGTACATTTTCTATACTAATTGTTTCCTTTCTTATGTCATTTACACTAGTTAAGAGACCCAAGCAACTTTTCTTCAGAAGTCTTTGAGCCTTCATAAAAGATACAATACAAGTCTCTAGAACCTGAATCCCTCTTGGAATAAAACTGGGTTCATTTGGTATCTCAAACTTTACTATCTTTGCATGACAATCGACTATAGCATAGCAAGAAGATAACCAATCCATTCCCATCATCATGTCAAAGTCAATCATATCAAGTACAATAAGGTCAGCTAGAGTATCTCTACCCTCAACCCGAATCTAGCAAGCACGATACACGTATTTAGCAAATAGAGACTCTCTAACAAGAGTAGAAACTAGAAATGGATCATTCAATAGCTCAGGATGTCTAATAAATCTCAAAGCAAAGAATGAGGACATATAGGAGTGAGTAGATCCCGGATCAATCAATGCAAGTGCATAAAATGAACAGACAGGAAGAATACTTGTAACCACCGCATTCGATGACTGAGCATCTTGTCCAGTAATTAAAAAAACTCTCGCCTGACCTCTACCAGCATTCCCTTTTCCTTGATTCACAGTAGCACGGTCTCCAGCACCTCAACCTCTATTTCCTGTACCTGTAACACTTGAAATATTACAAGTAGTCTGAGTCGGTGCAGCTGACTGAATAGAAGCCTGGTTGAAATTTCTCGGAGTCTGAGGGCAATCCCTCAAGTGATGTCCCAACTGGCCACACCCCCCTTCATGGAGATCCTGCCTCCGCCACTGATTAGATCACCTAACTTTTTTGTGACAATAATTACATTACCGAGTTCTCTATTGATTATTTGTAGAACTCGACTATTGATGATTTGTCTAATTCAACTACATCTTAATAATAATAATTATATTTCATATTTTCTAGAAGTTAAAAAAAATTAACTTTAAGATTACCTCAAACCCTGATACTACTTATGATGAATTTCCCGTTCTTCTTGATAAATGCCCAGAACTTTTTATTCTGGCGTGCATAGATTAATTTAACACAATAAGATTTATTTGGAAGGAAAAAAAAAGATATAACCTTATTATAATAGTCAATATTGGAGAATAGCCAATAAAAATCACCTTAATTATGTGCAAAGAGGAGCTTACGAAAGACAACAAAATGCAACGTGTGACAATTATATGTTTTTATCGCCAAGACGTTAGATGAACTTCACTTTGCACAGAGGAAGTTTGTAATCTGGATTGATATTTATGCAAACTTGATCATCTCTGAATTTCAATTTATAAAACATTTTGCATATAGAATGAAAGATACACGCCCATTTATAGTTTCTACCCAAAAACTTTATCCTAGATTTAGTTCAAATACTTATTAGAAAAGTATTACAATTTTATCCTATGGAAGTCATATATTTAAAAGAATAACCGGACTTCATAAAGCTCTCACTCTTCAAGCTTTCTATTTGCAAGTTGTTTCGTGTTTCCTATTAAAAAACTCATCTCAATTATCAAAACCAATGGACACGTAGCATTGTCCTAAAAAAAGCAGGCCATCTAGAATTGTCAAATAACATTTGTGGTAGTGGTGATCTACTAAAATCTAATTTTAGAAAATCTTAGTTGATATAAAGTCCCAATTATTAGGTTAAGCCCTAATATGCACCATGATATATGAAAATATATTATTAAGCATATTTACAGAAAAATATAAAAATCACCTTTTATCTATGCCTGTATAAGGTGACATAACAAATTCTCATGAACCATTTCTTCTACCTCCATCGTGCAACCATGTAGCTACTAATTACAAGAGATATATATACTGAGTTATTTTCTTTAACATAAATAATTATGTGATGATCCAAAAGGTCATTACTTGTTTTTAAAATGAATTATGCATTCCAAAGCCTAAAAATCCACTTTCAGCATCACCTTAATTTGCGTGCGCAGTCCGGACGCATAGCCGAAAAGCTATTATGTGAAAATCTGTGAAAAATATTGAAATTTTGACTTAAAATGCATATAAGTTGACTTCGGTCATCATTTTAGATAAACAGACCCGGACTCGTATTTGACGGTCCCGGAGGATCCCTGGAAAAATATGGAACTTGGGCGTGTGTCCGAAATCGAATTCCGAGGTCCCAAGCCCGAGAAATAAATTTTTAAAGAAAATTATTTTCTGGAAATTTTTATGAGTTTTGGAAACGAAATGCATTTAGAATTTGATGTATCAGGCCCATATTCTGGTTTCGGAGCCCGGTACAGGTCTTATATGTGAAATAAGATGAGTCTGTGAAATTTGGTAAGACCCATTAGATTTCATAACTTCTTCTTCCAAACTCTAAATTGGGTGATTTCTGATAGACAATTTCACCACCAATCCATAGGTATGTAATCTTAGACTCATTTTCTTCAATTTCCATTAACACCCATTAGATTTCTAGGCTTAAATCATATTCTTAAGGATAGAAAATTAGGGATTTGGGTAGAGTTAGGGCTTTTTGTATATTTGGGATTTAGACCTCATTTTGGGGTCGAATTTTAGAACTAATTATATATTCGGGCTCGTGGATGAATGGGTGATCGGATTTAGGTCCGAACCTTATATTTTGACCAAGTGGTTCGGGGTCAATTTTTGACTTTTTGGAAGAATGATTGGAAAGCTATAATTAAGAATTGGAATTGGATTGTTTAGCGTTTATTGATGTTATTAAGTCGATTATGTCTAGATACGAATGGTTTGGAGCCAAATTCAAATTGAAAAGCGGTGTTTGAGACTTGAGTTGGCTGTGGAAGTTCGAGGTAACTATTTGGTCTAACCTTAGCTTGAGGGATTAGGAGTTGTGTCTTATTTGTTACATGTTACTTATCGAGTATGACGTATAGGCATGGTGACGAGTATCTATACGTCGGTGTCAAGCATGACCGTGAGTCTTAAATTGAAATAGTTGTGTTCTTAAATAATACTACGGATGCTTCAGTTGATGATTCTCTGTATTGAGCAAGGATTATGATTATTATCGTGAAAAATATTTTTGATTGAGTATTGGTGTTACTTGAGGTAGTTAGATGTTGGAACAAGTTTGATTATAGTTGTTTTTCCCTTGCCGTGATATATTTACTTATACTGTCGATTCCCTTACTGGTTATTTATTAATCCCTTGCCGGGACTCTATTTGTGAATTGGTATTGAACTGTCTATATGGAAGAGGTTGCACGACGCAACAGTGATATAAATGGATTGGGTTGCATGCCACATCAATGGTATAAATGGATGGGGTTGCACGCCGCGATAGTGATATAAATGGATGGGGTTGCACACCGCAACAGTGATATAAATGCATCAGGTTGTACGCTGCAACAATGGTATAAATGGATCGGGTTAAATGCCGCAATTGTGATGTGAATGGATCGGGTTGCACGCCGCAACAGTGATATAAATGGATCGGGTTACACGCTGTAACAGTGATACAAATGGATTGGGTTTCACGCCGCAATGATGATATAGTTGGATCAGGTTGCATGCCGCAACAGTGATAAATAATAGGGATCAGGTTGCACGCCGAAACAATGTTATTATCGTTTTGCAGTAGATCTTAAATTGTTCTCATATATTTCTCTTAATTATTGTTGGTATTGATGTTCACTACAGCATGTACCCCCCTCTCGTCTTTACTTGTTTATTTCTGTGTTATTTTCCGCTGCATATTATATACTGCACATGTTTATCTTGAGTCTGGTCCTAGCCTCGTCACTACTTCACCGGGGTTAGGCTAGGCACTTACCAGCACATGGGGTCGATTGTACTGCTACTACACTCTGAACTATATGCAGATCTTGAGCGGCAGCTTTTGGGTAGTAACATTGGGTGATTGTCTTCAGTCCAGCTAGAGATCCCGAGGTAGTCCTGCAGGCGTTTGCAGGCCCTGCGTTCTCTTCTATCTTTAGATGTATTCTATTTTCATCTATTTCTGAGACAGACAGTACTTTTCTTTCAGACATTTGTATGTAGTATTCGTAAATAGTCCATGCTAATGTGACACCGGATTTCGGGTAGAGATGTATGTTGGCATAGTTGTACTTGTTATGGTTATTTTCTCATATTAAGTCTTCTGCTTGTCTTTATTTATCGTTTATGTTTCACTGTTAATCACATGTTAGTTTAAATTGTTAAAAAGGGGTAATAGATGAGTTAGAAATTCTACAATACGCGGGTTGCCTAGCTTTCATGAGTAGGCACCATCACAACTTCCGAGGGTGGGAAATCTGGATCGTGACAAGTTGGTATTAGAGCTCTAGGTTACATAGGTCTCACAATTCACGGACAAGCTTAGTAGAGTATGAGGGATCGGTACATAGACGTCTGTATTTATCCCCCAAAGGCTACAGAGTTACGAAAAACTTCACATTTATTCCTTCTTGTCATGCGGTTTGGTTTCTCAATGCTAATTGAACTTCTACTTTATTCTCTCGTGGATGGTGATAACACATACCGCTTCTTTAGCCGAGCAGTAGCACATACCAGTGATGGATCAACTACGTCTTCGGAGGCTTTGTGGAGGTTGGACAGGTTCACCAAGCTCTTCACTACCACTTTCAGTGGTGCATCTTTATAGGATCCCCAGGATTATTTAGACAACTGTCATAAGGTTCTCAGGAACATGGGGATAGTGGAGAACAATGGGATCAATTTTGCTACTTTTCGCTTATCTGGATCTGCCAAGACTTGGTGGAAAGATTATTGTTTGGCTGGACCCGCCGGATCACCAGCTTTGACTTGGGAGCAGTTTACTCAGCTATTTGTGGAGAAGTTTCTCCCCATCACTCAGAAAGAGGCTTATCGGAGGCGGTTTGAGTGTCTCCAGCAGGGTTCTATGACCGTTACTCAGTATGAGACCAGATTCATCGACGTGGCCCATCATGCTCTTGTTATACTTCCCACCAGTGAGAGAGGGTGAGGAGGTTCATTGAGGGACTTATCTATCCTATTCGACTTCAGATGGCTAGGGAGACAGGGAGTGAGATTTCTTTTCAGGAGGCGGCCAATGCGGCCAGGAGATTGGAGACGGTTCTGTCGCATGGAGGTGGTCATGGGCCGGACAAGAAGCCGCGTCATTCAGGCAGATTTAGTGGTGCCTCGTTTGGAGGCAAGGATTCGTATGGTAGAGGCCATCCTCCTAGGCTCTTTCAGTAAGCACTTCAGGTTTTTCACGGTGCTTTAGGTAGTCGTGGTTCTCATATGCAGTATTCTGACCACCAGCTCGTATCAGAGCACCACCGTTCCAGAGTTTTCGAGGTGGTCATTCAGGTCGCTAGGGTCAGTCTCAGTTTCCTAAGTTGCAGTACTCAAGGGGATGCTGTGAGTGTGGTGAGTATGGTCATATCCGGAGGGCTTATCTGAGATTGGTGGCTACTCAGTCATAGTAACAGGCTTCTTGTGCTATGGTTCAGGCACCAGGTGTTCCATCGCCCGCTCTGCTAGCTAGGGGTATGGGTAGAGGTGCTAGAGGTGGAGGTAGAAGTTTTAGAGCTGGAGCTCAGACCACTAGAGTTGGAGGTCGGCCAGATGCAAGCCGTCCCAGAGATTTAGTACAGGGTGGTGGGGCCCAACCCCGATGTTATGCTATTCCATCCAGGCCTGAGGCTGAGGTTTCTGATGTAGTTATCACATGTACTGTTTTGATTTGTGGTAGAGATGCTTCAGTTTTATTTGATACAGGGTCTACCAACTCCTGTGTGTCATCATATTTTGCACTGTATCTGGGCATGCCTAGTGATTCCTTGAGTGCCCATGTATATGTGTCTACATCGGTGGGTGATTCTATTGTGGTAGATCGAGTCCATCTTTCTTTTATCATGGTGATTGGGAGTCTTAAGACTCGAGTAGATTTGCTTCTTCTGGACACATGGTTGATTTCGATGTTATATTTTTACCTCGTTTTGAGTGGAGAGGGACTCCTAGTCATTCTACCCGTATCTCGTATATGAAGGCTCGGTGTATTGTTGAGAAGGGGTGTTTGCCCTATTTGGCTTATGTCCGTAATTCTAGTGCTGAGGTCCCTTTTATTGATTTTGTGCCCGTTGTTCAGGAGTTTCCTGAGGTATTTTCTTCAGACCTGTCGGGTATGCCACCCGACAGGGATATTGATTTTTGTATCGATTTGGCTCCGGGCACTCAGCCCATTTCTATCCCACCGTATCGTATGGCCCCGCCTGAGCTAAAAGAGTTGAATGAGTAGTTGCAAGACTTACTTTAAAAAGGTTCCATTAGACCTAGTGTTTTGCCTTGGGGTACGCCGGTGTTGTTTCTTAAGAATAAGGATGGATCGATGTGAATGTGTATAGATTACTGGCAATTGAACAAGTTTACAATCAAGAATAAGTATTCGCTGTCGAGGATTGATTATTTGTTTGATCAGCTTCAGGGTGCCAAGGTATTTTCAAAGATTGACTTGAGATCTGCCTACCATCAGTTGAGGATTAGGGCATCTGATGTCCCTAAGATAGCCTTCCGCACTCGGTACGTGCGTTATGAGTTCTTGGTAATGTCATTCGGGTTGACAAATACCCCAACAACTTTTATGGATTTGATAAATCGAGTGTTCATGCCTTACTTGGATTTGTTCGTGATAGTCTTCATTGACAATATTTTGACCTATTCCTGTAGTTGGGAGGAGCACGAGCAGCATCTTAGAGTGGTTCTTTAGACTCTAAGGGACAATCAGTTGTATGCCAAGTTTTTAAGTGTGAGTTCTGGTTGAGTTCAGTTGCGTCCCTATGTCATGTCGTATCAGTAGAGGGTATTCAGGTTGATCCGAAGAAGATTGAGTCAGTCAAAAACTGGCCTAGACCAGCATCAGCTACAGAGATCCGAAGTTTCTTAGGATTGGCAGGCTACTATCGTCAGTTTGTGGAGGGGTTTTCATCCATCACAGCCCCGATGACCAGGCTGACCCAAAAGAGTGCCCAGTTTAGGTGGTCAGACGAGCGTGATGCGAGCTTTCAGAAGCTCAAGACAGCTTTGACTACGGCGCCGGTGTTGGTTTTGCCTACAGGTTCAGGGCCATATACAGTTTATTATGATGCATGTCGCATTGGGCTTGGTGCGGTGTTGATGCAGGATGGCAAGGTCATTGCTTATGCGTGAAAGAAGTTGAATGTTCATGAAAAGAACTATCTGGTTCATGATTTGGATTTAGCAACCATTGTTTATGCATTGAAGATTTAGAGGCATTATCTGTTTGGTGTGGCATGTGAGGTGTTCACGGATCACAAAAGTCTGCAGTATTTGTTCAAGCAGAAGGAGTTGAACTTGAGTTAGAGAAGGTGGTTGGAGCTATTAAAGGACTATGATATAACCATCTTATATTATCCACGAAAGGCCAATGTGGTAGTTGATGCTTTGAGTAGGAAGTCAGCCAGTATGGGCAGTCTTACTTATATTCTGGTCGGTGAGAGACCGCTTGCTTTGGATGTTCAGGTTTTGGCCAATAAGTTTGTGAGGTTGGGTGTTTCTGATCCCAGTCGCGTGTTAGCTTAACAGTCGCTCGTTCTTCTTTATTGGAGCGTATCCGAGATTGATAGTATGATGATCCCCATTTGTGTGTCCTTAGAGACACGGTGCAGCACGAAGGTGCCAAGCATGTTACCTTAGGTGATGATGGATTTTTGAGATTTCAGGGTCGAGTTTGTGTTCCTAATGTGGATAGACTTCAAGAGTTGATTTTAGAGGAAGCCCATAGCTCCCGGTACTCTATACATCCAGCTACCACGAAGATGTATCAGGATTTACGGCAGTATTATTGGTGGCGGAGAATGAAGAAGGATATCGTTGCATATATGGCTCAATGTTTGAATTTCCAGCAGGTTAAGTATGAGCATCAGAGGTCTGATGGTTTGTTTCAGAAGATTGAGATTCCTAAGTGGAAGTGGGAGCAAATCATTATGGACTTCGTTGTTGGACTCCCACGGACTTAAAGGAAGTTCGATGCAGTGTGGGCTATTGTTGATAGGCTGACCAAGTCAGCACATTTCATTCCTGTGGCAGTCTCCTATTCTTCCGAGAGGTTAGATGAGATCTATATCCGGGAGATTGTTCGTCTTCATGGTGTGCCCATGTCTATTATTTCGGATCAGGGTACGCAGTTTACCTTACATTTCTAGAGAGCAGTTCAGTGAGAGTTGGGTACACAGGTTGAGTTGAGCACATCCTTTCAACCTCAGATGGACGGTCAGTTCGAGCAGACTATTCCGATTTTGGAGGATATACTCTGAGCTTGTGTCAATTACTTTGGAGGCTCATGGGATCAATTGTTTCCTTTAGCAGAGTTTGCCTACAACAACAACTACCAGTTGAGTATCCAGATGGCTCCTTATGAGGCGTTGTATGGTAGGTGGTGTCAGTCGCCGGTTGGATGGTTTGAGCCGGGAGAGGCTTGGTTGTTGGGTACGGATCTGGTTCAGGATGCCTTGGACAAGGTTGGGATTATACAGGACAGGCTTCGTATAGCTCAGTCCATGTAAAAGAGTTATGCCAACCGCAAGGTTCGAGATTTGGCTTTCATGGTCGGTGAATGGATATTGCTTTGAGTGTCACCTATGAAGGGCGTGATGAGATTTGGGAAGAAGGGAAAGCTTAGCCCTAGGTTCATTAGCCCGTTCGAAATTGTTGATCCAGTGGGAGGGGTGACTTATAGACTTGCATTGCCGCCGAGCTTATCAGTCATGCATCTAGTGTTTCATGTGTCTGTGCTTCGAAAATAACACGGCGATCCATCCTACGTGTTAGATTTTAGCACTGTACACTTGGACAAGGACTTGTCTTATGAGGAGGAGCCGGTAGCTATTCTAGACCGCCAGGTTCGTCAGTTGAGATCGAAAAGTTTTCCTTCTGTTCATGTTCAGTGGAGAGATCAGCCTGTCGAGGCATTGACCTGGGATTCCGAGTCCGATATGCACAGTCGTTATCCCTATCTTTTCCCCGACTCAGGTACATCCTTCTTATGTCTGTTCGAGGACGAACAATTATTTTAGAGGTGGAGAATATAATGACACTTGTTCTTAAAATGAATTCTATATTTCTAGGCCTTAAAAACCTCTTTCAGCATTACCTCGATTTGCATGCGTAGTCCGGGCGCATAGCCGGAAAACTATTATGTGAAAATCAGTGAAAAATGTTAAAATTTTAACTTAAAATGCATTTAAGTTGACTTTGGTCAGCATTTTGGGTAAACACACCCGGACCCATGATTTGACAATTCCAGAGGGTCCGTGGAAAAATATAGGACTTGGGCGTGTGCCCGGAATCGAATTCCGAGGTCCCAAGTCCGAGAAATGAAATTTTAAAGAAAATTATTTTCTAGAAATTTCTATGAGTTTTTGGAAATAAAATGAATTTAGAATTTGATGGTATCGGTCCCGTAGTTCTGGAGCCCGGTACAGGTCTTATATGTAAAATAATATGAATCTGTAAAATTTGGTAAGAAACAGAAGTCGTTTGGGGTGATTCGGACCCGTAGTTGTGAAAATTCCTACTTTGAAAGTTTTGAGATTTTTTCTTAGAATTTTGTACAAAATTTGTTGTTTAAGAGGTTATTTTGGCGATTTGATCACACGGATAAGTTCATATAATATTTTTGAGTTAGTATGTACGTTTGGTTTGGAGCCCCGAGGGCTCGGGTTAGTTTTAGATGAATTTCGGAAAGTTTTTGAACTAATGAGAATTGCAGGTTTTTGTTGTTCAGTGCACAGAGATTTTGTTCTTCGCGTTCGCATGGTCCCACTCACGAACGCGTAAGGCAGCAAATTTCCCAGGTTCCAGTTTTTCTTTTCGTGAATGCGAAGCCTGGACGCGAACACAAGGCTGTAGGTGGAGTACCCTTCGCGAACGCGTCCAGGCTCTCGCAAACGTATAGGCTAATGGCCTGGGGGAGGGGTTAACCATTTTGTGCATCGCGAATGCGGCCACTGGCCCGCGAACGCGAAGGCTCGAGGAGCCAAAGGTCCGCAAACACGAGCTTGAGATCGCGAACGCGAAGGTCACTTAAGCTGGCTTCATCGCAAATGCGACAGGCCTATCGCAAATGCGATGAAGGCCTGTCCAGTGATTTTAAAACAGAACCAAAACGGGACTTAACCAAAAATTTCATAACTTCTTCTTCCAAACTCCAAATTGAGCGATTTTTGAAAGAGAATTTCACCACCAATCCATAGGTATGTAATCTTAGACTCATGTTTTTCAATTTCTATTAACATCCATTAGATTTCTAGGTTTTAATCATGTTCTTAAGGATAGAAAATTAAGGATTTGGGTAGAGTTAAGGCTTTTTATATATTTGGGATTTAGACCTCGTTTTGGGGTTGAATATTGAAATTAATTATATATTCGGGCTCGTGGATGAATGGGTGATCGAGTTTTGGTCCGAACCTCATATTTTGATCAAGCGGGCCCAAGGTCAATTTTTGACTTTTTGGGAATAATGATTGGAAAGCTGTAATTAACTATTGGAATTCGATTGTTTAGCGTTTATTGATGTTATTAAGTCGATTATGTCTAAATACGATTGTTTTGAAGCCAAATTCAAAAGGAAAAGCGGTGTTTGAGGCTTGAGTTGGCCGTGGAAGTTCGAGGTAAGTGTTTGGTCTAACCTTAGCTTAAGGTATTAGGAGTTGTGTCCTATTTGCTACATGTTACTTGCCGAGTATGATGTATAAGCATGGTGACGAGTATCTATGCGTCGGTGTCAAGCATGACCATGAGTTTTAAATTAAAAGTGTTGTGTTCTTAAATAATACTACGGATGCTTATGTTGATGATTCTCTGTATTGAGCAAGGATTATGATTATTCTCGTGAAAATTATTTGTGATTGAGTATTGGTGTTAGTTGAGGTAGTTAGATGTTGCAACAAGTTTGGTTATAGTTGTTTCTCTCTTGCCGGGATGTATTTACTTATAGTGTCGATTCCCTTGTCGGGATAGCGTTGGTTCTTTATTAATCCCTTGATGGGACTCTAATTGTGAATTGGTATTGAACTGTCTGTGTGGATTGGGTTACACGTCGCAACAGTGATATAAATGGATCGGATTGCACGCCGCTACAATGGTATAAATGGATCGGGCTGCACGCTGCAACAGTGATATAAATGGATCGGTTTTCTTGCCACAATGGTGATATAAATGGATCAGGTTGCACGCCGCAATAATGGTATAAATGGATCGGGTTGCACGCCGCAACATTGATGTAAATGGATCGGGTTGCCCGCTGCAACAGTGATGTAAATGGATCGGGTTGCACGCCGCAACAGTGATACAAATGGATCGGGTTGCACATAGCAACAATGACATAGTTGGATCGGGTTGCACGCCGCAACAGTGATAAATGATAGGGATCGGGTTGCACGCCGCAATAGTGTTATTATCGTTTTGCAGTAGATCTTAAATTGTTCTCATATATTTCTCTTAATTACGGTTGGTATTGATGTCCACCGTAGCATGTACCCCCCTCCCGTCTTTACTTGTCTACTTCCGTGTTATTTTCCGTCACAGATTATATACTACACAGGTTTATTTGGAGTCTGATCCTAGCTTTGTCACTATGCCGGGGTTAGACCAGATACTTACCAGCACATGCGGTCGGTTGTGCTGCTACTACACTCGCGATTGAAATTATATGCGGCAATAGGCACGTTATTACCCTTTTTATATGGGTAAAAACGGCATTCTCATATATGTGGAATTGGTATAGGTTAAGAACTTCACTAATGAGTTGGACACTTAATCCGTATAAGAATTCCATACAAACTCGAATAAAGATGAGGTTTTTGGTGTGACAGTTTTATCCAAAAGCCAATTATTTTTTTTCAAAATATATTTTAAATTTTAAAGGGTAAAAAAATCTATCAATATTTTAGGGACATTTTTATCGTTCAACATTTAGTGTAAAATATTTGTACTTTTATAATAACATAAATATATAAATAGATAGATAGATAGATAAATATAGGTAGGTAGATATATCTGAGATCAAGTGCTTTCACATTTAACGTTGCCCAATTTGCCTTGATTTTTACTGGCATACGTACTTAATTTAGTGTGCCACGACAACTGAATAACTTAGTACCATAAATTAACCATAATGCTTCATTTTGCAATATAAATTATATCTTTTCTCAGGCAAAGTATATTAATAAACACCGATACTTTATTCAAAAAAGGGAGAAAAAGACCCATACATTGAGGGCTTTGTACCACATTCCTTGAGACATACGCAAAGAAATGTTCCTCTGTTCAACGGCATACTCTTCGACATCTTTAACTTTCCATCTCCTCGTTTATTTACTTCCTTTTTCTCTTTCTTCTTTTGCTTTCTCTTTTATTTTCTATTGATTTTGTTTTCCTTGTAAAATTATCATGGGATATTAAAACCAAAAAGGATCTAATGTCTTTATTTACATTAATTTCAAAGATAATATCGATCAATTTCATCTCTTTCTCTCTACATTTTTGTCTATTTACTTATTTCAGATTACTACTTTAAACTAAGTTTCTTAACATTTTTTATATTTTTGAAGATCATTTTAGCTTCTTTTTGTGTGTGGGGGGATAGCTGTCATTAAATTCTATTCAAATAAAACTGGATCCTAAACAATAACTAAATAATTTCAGCTGCTCAACATAACCTCATTCAATTTGTCTCCTACTTTTGTGTCCTAAAATAATACTCCTTCCGTTCCTCATGAATAAGTGATTAATTTGCTTTTGACACACTCATTAGCGAAATACAAAATTCTAGACAAAAGTAGTTAGTATGACTAAATTACCCTTAATTAAATGTTGCAGCATAGTTAATATGAGGAGTATTAAAAGACTTTTTATGGATACGTACATAAGGGTAATCTTAGAAAAACAAATTGATTTTTTCTTGGTTATATAAATGGACACTTATTTTGGACCAAAATGAAAAAACAAATTAATCATTTATTGTGGAACGGAGAGAGTAGCATAAGTTAGAGACGTTGTGATATAACAAAAATGTCACTTCACATATTATGAGTAATACATACTTACATATAATTGTGCATGAACTTGCAATATACTTTTATAGACTTTCTCCTAATTTCTTTAGTTTCCACGCCCACACCACAATATTTGGTAAGGCTATTCTATTACACAAATTTTAGCCTAACAATGAAAATACATAGAGTATATGAATAAATGAACGTGCACCTTTCTCCGAAGAATGTGCCAAAACAGAAATCCTCTAAAAAGTAGTAAAAGCATGGGTTTCCAAATCCTTAAAAATCATAAGCGGCTTGATTTCGTTCAAACCTTTGATTCTCCCAAGTGAACTTTTTCTTTTTTCGGTTTACAACTAGTTTTATTGAATTACTCCTTCCGATCCACTTTAATTATAATCTTTCGACTATTTATATATATATATATTAAAGAATCTTTCATTTAACATTATTGTTATTTATGGCTTTAATTATTTCTTTGTATTTTTAAGAAACTCATAGTCCCTATAGGTTTAGAAAAACTTATTGTCCTAATAGATTTGGTAAAAAAAAACCTATAGTCCTTGTCAAATGGCAAACCTTTCTTATATATGTTTGGCACCTTTTGGAATCTATATATAGGGGTTGTAGTTGGGATTCTAGATATTGTATTGTGTTTTTCTTCTCATTCATAGTGAAAAATTCGCTTTGCTTTTGCCCCGAGGATTAGGCTTAGCCGAACCTCGATAAATCCTTGTGTTGATTTTCTTCTCTATTTGCTTTGTGTGTGTTTGCGTGCTAGTTAACCCACGATATTTCACAACAATTACTAAAAGTAAAATTGACCATATTAACGTTATGTCTTTAATTTGCTTATTATAAATATAATAAATTCTCCAAGGACAAGTCTGGAGGAAAAAAAAGTTAATTCATTCTTTATATCTAAAAATATCAAATATTATAAACCAAAAAAAAAGGTCAAAAAATTAATTAACGTGGACCAGCAGGAGTATCAATTAGGTATACCATAATAGGCTACACAGACGATATTCACACCCTAATTATACCATGCTTTATTGTTGTTTTATAGGCTAAATGATAACAAAATGCTCTAATTGGCGTTCTTTTGCTTCGCATGGACTAATCCAAGTTAGGAAGAACTATCGAGTATTTTGGAGTTAATAATATGAAGAAAACGTCCAATCAAGAAGCACCCGAGCGGAAAGAAGCAAAAAGTGGACTGGGTTGGAATCCACCACGACAGCGGTAGGCCAAAGACGCGAGGCAGAATGTTTGTCTCTCACCATGGTCGTGCTGCGTTCTGCTGCGGCCGCTGTAAACTGTGTAGTTGCCCAGACTTTGGGGACCAAAGTGTAACTCGAAGAAAACTTATTCCAAACCCTTATAAACTCAAGAAGCTCGTGCAAGAAAGTATCAAGCTTGTTTTTAGACTACTTTGGAGGCAAGAACAAGTTTGAGAAGAACAACCAAACATTAGATTTTTTTTCTATCTTCTCTTTATTATTGCAATTACACATTATGAACAATTTAGTAGTTTTATCTTGCTTTGTTATGAGTTGCTAAACACTTGATCTAGGGTTGATGGAACCAATATGGATGTAGTTTTGACTCAACTTTGTTATAATCGAGCCAGATTTATTATATGATAGTTCAACTACGTTTTGTATGGTGATTAATTGAATGAGTCCTTGATTAATCGTGTCTAATTGCCTTTTGTTGCTTGAGAAAGAATACTAGGTTAGACTGCTGTTGAACAACACCACTTTTGGGTAATTGAAGAGATTCATTACTTGAACTTAAAAGTGGGGTTAGAGATAATAAAACTTTGGTGGGATAATTCAGAGCTGCACAAATTATCAGCTAGAGTAGTTCGAGAAGATGCTCTAGTAAATTATCATAGTTGATCAAGAGATAATTACGATAACCCATAGCTCATAATCCTCATAGCGTATTACGGCGAGATTATATCAAAAGAGTTAAGACTTAAATTAGCAATTTGGGAAATTAATGCCCTAGACCTTTTTACCATTGAATTATTTTTTATTTAAAATATTGTTATTTTTAATATCATTTGAAGTAGTTAAACAAAAATCCAATCGTTATTGATAAAAATCTTGCATTTGAAAATTGTTTGAATTGATAATAGCATTGACAAGAGTTGTAATAGATAGGTTAGTTTCCGGAGGATTCAACTCCGGACTTAATATTGAATTATATTTGTAACGACTGCTTTGTCTTTTAGAAGGCATAGTTGGGCGTGATCAAATTTTGGCGTCGTTGCTAAGGAGTTAACGGTGTTATTTATTACAACTTAGAATTAATACTAGAATTATTAGTTTAGATCAATTTTCTAAGGTGTTAAACAATTTTTTTTCATTGAAATTCTCACGTTTGAACTCTTGTAGGATTCAAGTGTATGCCTAGAAATTCTTCGAGGACTGGCAAACTTCTTGAAGGACTCTCAGACCCCGAGAAAACATTCAGGGCACTGAACCGTGCCAACAAGAAGAACAAACAATCACAACAAACATACCAACTTTAAATTGACGTGGGTGACGTAAATAAAGTCAACGGAAACATCAGGGATGAGCCCGCTGACCCAAACGTCAGAGTGGTGGCACCTCTTGTGCCAGAAGCTGCACTCTATGATTGGGCACAACCAACAGCTGACAACCTGGCCACTGCCATTGTTATGCCCCCAATACAAGCGGAGACATTCCAGATCATCAACAACATGCTGCATCTTCTGCAGAATAAGGGATTGTTCTCCGGGTCATGCATTGAAGACCCTCAACAACACTTGAAAATTTTTTTGTCGATTTGTGTAACCCAAAGATAGCCAAATGTGACCCCCAGAAGCTATCAAGCTGTTACTATTCTCGTTCTCTGTGACTGGGGAAGCTCAGACTTGGCTGAATTTGCTCCCAATAAATTCCACTATCATATGGGAGGAATTAGTCAAGCAGTTCCTGAATAAGTTTTACCCACCCAACGAGACTACAAGACAGATTGATGAGATATTGCAGTACAAGTAGCAGCCTACTAAGACCTTGCAGGAAACTTGGGAAAGATTCAAAGGGATGCTAGTGAAGTGCCCCAACCATGGTATTCCAAACCAGATGCTCGGCCAGAGATTCTACATGGGGTTAGCAGACAATATAAAGGAAAATGTAGATGCTTCAGCTGGGGGTGCATTTTTTGAGTAAGACATTCACCGAGTGCAAAATCCTTCTTGACAAGATGTCCTAGAATTCGGGGTAGATGACGAGAGGTACAACACTGGCACCAATAGTGCATTCAATTCCTCTTTACCCAAATAATTCGCATGCAGAGAACATAACTACACTCATAACTCAAATGAGTATATTAACTAAGAAGATTGATGAGATGGGTACAAAGCAAGTGCATATTGTTGACACGACAAATGGAGGAATGTGTACACCCTACATTAATCAGTCTTGTGTGTGTTCATAGAGTGGAGAAGGTGACAACCAAGGGTTAAGAGAGGATATGAATTATGTCAACAACTTTGGGGGACAAAGACAAGGAGGACAATAGTGGAGACCAACACCCAATCAGTAGTAAAGACCAAACATTCCACAACCTGGAGGTATGCAGCTCCAAGGCCAAATGGTGCCATATCAAAGACAACAGAGCTATCCATAGTAGAACTAACAATAGTTGGCATATCAGCCACCTCCTCAGCAACAAGATAACAACATGGTAGAGATCAGGGGTATGCTTCAACAACTCATTGGAACAAATGGTAAGATGCAGGAAAAGTTTGTAGTGCATGACTCAGTGATAAAGAACATCGAAACTAAATTAGGGCAGCTGTCCATAGCTTTAAACAACCGCCGCCAGGGAACATTGCTAGTAGATACGAACATTAACCCCAACGAGCAAAACTCGAATGAGCTAATGGCAGTAAGTCTTCGGAATGGGAGAGATTTAAACAGGGAGCAAGAATTTGCACAATCTAACAAAGAGACTACACCAGCCTCTCCAGTTCCATTAGAGGTAAATGAATCAACAGAACTTACTGAAGTGGTGGTTGAACAGGTTCAGGATGATAAGGGTAAGGCTAAAGAGAGTGAACTAGCTATAGAATAGGTGGTACCTCTTGTGCCATAGAACCCCAACAAAGAGAAGCCAAAAAGCAGTGCACAACGGGTGATACCTGTACCATTCCCTCAGAGACTGGAAAAACAAAAGAAGGAAGATCAATACAGGAAATTCATGGAGATGCTGCATCAAATTCAACTGAATATTCCTCTGATGGATGCTTTGAGGGAGATGCTAGGCTATGAAAAGATGACGAAAGACCTAATGTCACGAAAGTTTGATTTTCAGGAACTATCCACAGTAACTCTGACAGAGACATGCAGTGCAGTAGTGACAAGACCCATGGCTCAAAAAATGTCTGACCCAGGTAGTTTCACTATTCCGTGCACTATTAGGAGTTATGCCTTTGCAAAGGCATTATATGACTTAGGAGCCAGCATAAACTTGATGTCTCTGTCCATATATACCAAACTAGGCATTGATAGAGCTAGACCGACTTTGATGCTTTTGTAACTGGCTGACCGCACGGTTAAAAGGCCGACAAAGATTCTTGATGATATGTTGGTACAAGTGGGGAAGTTTGTATTCCCTACAGACTTTGTTATTCTGGATTTCTAGGTAGATGAGGAGATACCTATCATTTTAGGTATGCCATTCTTTCTTAGCCACTGGGAGAGCATTGATCGATTATGAAACTGGGGAATTAAAAATGAAATTGAACGATGAAGAAGTCATATTCAATGTTCAGAAATTCATGAGGAGACCTAGTGAATATGCTAATTGCTCCCTGGTGGAGGCAGTGGATGTGATCGTGCATGAAGATGATGAGACCCTGATTTCTAAAGATCTATTGGGGGCTTGCCTAACAAATTTAGAGGAGATGGATGGTGAATGGTTGGTAGAGTGGGTCATAGCACTCGAAGGCCAAGGATTCTGGAAGAGGGAACCTCAGTTCGAGTCCCTTGAGTTAGAAAAGAGGGCTACACCACCGGTAAAACCATCAGTAGAGGAACCACCCAAACTGGGAGCGGAAACCGCTCCCAGATTACCTAAGGTACATTTTCTTAGGGTCTGATTCTACTTTACCTATTATTATATCAGCCGGTTTGTTAGATGGGCAGGTAGAGCAACTTTTACAGGTGCTACAGGAATGTAACACTGCTATTGGTTGGACCATGGCAAACATAAAAGGTATCAGCCCAGCTTTTTGTATGCACAAGATTCTCTTGGAAGAAGGGCAAAAACCTTCCAGTGAACATCAACGAACGCTGAAACCAAATATGAATGAGGTGGTGAAGAAGGAAGTAATCAAATTGTTAGATGCGGGTATCATCTTCCCCATCTCTGACAGTAATTGGGTCATCCCTATTTAGTGTGTGTCGAAAAAGGGAGGAATGACGATTGTACAAAATTAGAATAACGAGTTGATCTCGACTCGTACAGTCACGGGATAGCGGATTTGCATGGATTACCGGAAATTAAACACAGCCACCCGGAAGGACCATTTCCCCTTGCCATTCATTGACCAAATGTTGGACAAGTTGGCTGGGCGATCTCACTTCTATTTCTTGGATGGATATTCAGGGTACAATCAGATCTCAATAGCCCTCAAAGATAGAGAGAAAACATCATTCACCAATCCGTATGGCATCTTTGTCTTTCAGGGAACGCCTTTTGGGCTTTGTAATGCACCGACGACATTTCAATGGTGCATGTTAGCGATTTTCACGGACATGGTGGACGACATTATGGAGGTATTTATGGATGATTTCTCTATGGTAGGGGATTCATTCGAGGACTGTCTTCACAACTTAAGAAGAGTACTCTGAAGATGTGTGGAGACAAATTTAGTGATAAACTGGGAAAAGTTCTATTTTATGGTACAAGAAGGGATAGTCTTGGGGCATCGAGTGTCTAGTAAGGGAATCGAGGTTGACCATGCTAAGGTTGACGTGATTGAGAAGTTGCCACCGCCTACTTCAGTCAAGGCAGTGAGAAGTTTCCTTGGGCACGCCGGGTTCTACAAGTGATTCATCAAAGATTTCTCTGAGATTGCTAACCCTTTATGCAAACTCCTTGAAAAGGATCAGCCCTTTGTGTTTTCTAATGAATATAGGTTGGAATTTGAAGAGCTGAA
The DNA here is from genome assembly GCA_026770625.1 of Nicotiana glauca. Classification (NCBI taxonomy): domain Eukaryota; kingdom Viridiplantae; phylum Streptophyta; class Magnoliopsida; order Solanales; family Solanaceae; genus Nicotiana; species Nicotiana glauca. Next base: position 92,823 of record MU741650.1, read on the forward strand.
GAAGAGATTGGTGACTGCACCCATAATTGTTGCACCCAACTGGGAACAACCGCTCGAGCTCATGTGTGACGCAAGTGACTATGCTATAGGAGCAGTATTGGGGCAGCAAAAGGATAAACTGATGAACCCGATTTACTATGCAAGCAGAATGCTAAGCGATGCACAACTCAATTACACCGTGATGGAAAAGGAGATGTTGGCTGTCATTTTTGCATTCGACAAATTCAGGTCATACTTGATTGGCTCAAAAGTTATTGTTTACACTGACCATCCAGCAATTAGGTACCTAATAGAAAAAAAGGAGTCAAAGCCACGCTTGATTCGCTGGGTTCTTTTGCTATAAGAATTCAATCTGGAGATCTGTGACAGAAAAGGGATAGAGAACTAAGTAGCTGACCACCTCTCAAGGTTGGAAGGAGCTGAAAAGAAGGTAGAGGTTGAGGATATAACAGAGACATTCCCGGATGAACAGTTACTAGCAATGACAATGGAGGAGGCACCGTGGTATGCTGATATTGCTAATTATTTAGCAAGTGGTATTGTACCTTATGAACTCTCCTCAATTTAAAAGAAAAAGTTCTTTCGTGATTGTCGGTCTTATTATTGGGATGAACGTCTACTGTTTAAAATATGTGTAGATAACATGATCTGGAGGTGTATCCCCGAGAAAGATCAACATTCTGTTTTACAGGTTTGCCATGCTTTACCATATGGTGGACACTTTGGAGGAATTCGGACAATAGCTAAGGTATTGGAGTCGGGTTTGTATTGGCCAACTCTGTTCAAGGATTCCCACGCTTGGGTCAAAAGTTGCGATGAATGCCAAAGGAAAGGCAACATATCTCGCCGACCCAAGATGCCAATGACCATAATTCAAGAGGTAAAGGTTTTTGACATATGGGGGATCGACTTCATGGGGCCATTTTTCAGCTCATATGGTAACAAGTACATATTGGTAGCAGTTGACTATGTCTCCAAGTGGGTCGAAGCAGTGGCTTTCCCAACCAATTATGCAAAAAGGGTAACATGCTTTCTAAAGAAGAACATCTTCACACGTTTTGGCACCCCCGAGAGCTATAATCAGTGATGGCGGAACCTATTTCTGCAATAGAGCATTCACACATCTGTTGGAAAAGTATGGAGTTCATCATAAAGTGACCACCCCGTACCAACAGCAGTCGAGCAGGCAAGTTGAAGTGTCCAACAGGGAAGTTAGAATTGTCCTTACAAAAAAAGTGAATGCAACAAGAACCGATTAGGCAAAGAAGCTGGATGATGCATTGTGGGCGTACCGCATAGCCTTCAAAACTCCAATTGGTATGTCACCATACAAGTTGGTATTTGGAAAGGCATGCCACCTTCCGGTAGAGCTTGAGCACAAAGCACTTCGGGTATTGCGGCAGTTGAACTTGGACATGGAGACAGCAGGCACCAATAGATTCACTGGGTTACATGAGCTAGAGGAATTCAGGTTCCAGGCATTCAAGAGTGGTAGATTATACAAATAAAGGATGAAACTAATGCATGATAAGCACATCGTGGACCGAAACTTCAAATCTAAGAGCTAGTATCGTTATACAACTCAAGGTTGAGATTGTTTCCGGGTAAGTCAAAGTCCCGATGGTCAGGACCCTTCAGAGTAGTGAAAATGTTCTTAAGTAGAGTTGTGGATATTGAATTAGAAGATGGGATGGATAAGTTCACAGTAAATGGGCAAAGGTTGAAACATTACCTTGGAATGGCAGAAGAGAAAGGGGATAGAGAGATAATAACGTTGGAAGAGCCCCAGTATGTGAATGAGGAGTGATGGTCCGAGCTTGCGTCGTGCTGCGTTGTTAAATTAGGCGTTGTGTGGGAGGCAACCCATGATTGTTGTTGTTTTATTTTCTTCTGTAACCTTACTATAAAAAAAATAAATCCTTGCACCGCAACCGCGGTTCAACCGCGGTCAATGACGAATAATCTTCCTCGATTTTGCTTGACTCACCGCGGTGGGACCACGGTATGACCGCGGTGAGATGAGAACATTCTATCTCGAATTCTTTAAATCATCGCGACCGCGGTGGTTCACTGATTTCCATCGCCAGGTAAGTAAAAATTTCATTTGTTTTTATTTTGTTTATTTCCTCTTCTTTTATAATTTCTTTCCCCCTTTTATTTCATTAAACACCCACCCACCTCCTCACTTTCCCGAATCCCTTCTCTCTCTAAATACTAACTAACGCTCCCTCTCTTCTTCTACTTCTTCTTCACTTATCTCATACTCACTCCCATCTCCCATTCTCACTCAACCTCCATTCCTATCACTCTCTACTCATCCCAGGTATGGCATGCTTTTCTCTCTTTTTTCTTGTATTTTGTTTTAGTTCTTATGGTAATTTAATGTTTTAAGTGTGTAGTATTTTTCGTAGATCCTTTTTTCTTTTGATTTTTGTTTTTATTGTTGCTTGCTCATGGGTTATGTGCACAATGTTATCAAGTGGTGTGTGCACAATGTTGTAGAGATGTGTATGTTTGTGGGTGTTAGACTAATTGTTATGGGATGAATTGGAGAAGTAAAAATTGTTGATTTGGAGAAGAATTGATGTATCCATATGGGATAAATGTGTTAGGGTAGTGTCTTGCTCACAAGGTGTTTGTGGAATTGCCACTATGGAGTTCTAAGGGATAATATGACCATGGTTGTGGTGAAGTTTGACTAACCACCCGTGGTTCACACAACACATATCCTCACTGATTTGAGATTCTCTATTTGACAAGTAAAATGTATCCATCTAGGAAGAGACGCAACACAGGGTCATCTGTTAGTGGATCGGGCAATTTTTCGAGAGCTCGGGGTCAAGCTAGTGCGGCATAGTTTGACCGTACTAGGTTTGTCTCCAAATCATTGGAGGATAGGTACAATGAAAAGGAGTCAAAGATATTGTTACCGGAGGTGCATATTGACCGGGCAGCTTTGCAAATGGAATGCCCGTATATCTTTGCTGAGTTGAGGAGGTGTCAGCTGGACATCTTCTTTGAGGAACCGAAGGACACGAACGTACAAGTAGTGAGGGAATTTTATGCTAACTGCCTGAAACATGAGAATGGAGTTGTCACAGTACGTAATACCTGGGTAAATACGTCCCTTGAGGCCATCCACATGGTGTACCGGCTGCCAGTTTTCATGGGGGAATCCGATAATTATCTTGCTTATCGCCAACCAAGTGTCTATTGGGCAAGGATTCTTGAGACAATATGTGTGCCAGACAAAGAGTACATATGGATAAAGCACTGGATCACACTTAACTCCCAGTCTCTCAATTGGGAAGCTAAGTATTGGCTCACAATTATCAACAGTCGGCTGCTGCCCTCCAGCAACAATACTGATGTCAATCAACCACGAGCAACAGCTATCTACTGTTTCATGACCCACCAGGATTTTGATGTTTCCCATCTCATTCATGATGAGATGTTCATCCTCTCACCTGAGCTACTCAAAGGTTTTTACTTCCCTTCTCTGGTCACCAAGATGTGTCGTGCTGCTAGAGTCCCTGAAAACCTCAGAGTTGATGGGAAATTGCCATTAAAAGCCCTATTCCGGGGCAAGCAAAATCATAATTGGGAGAGAGCTGATGGTGATGGGTGAGGATAATGATGAAGTTGACGAGGCGGCTGAAATTGATGTTGTTCTACCACCTCCAAGAAATGATAAGGGGGGCCCATCACAGCCCCGCCGAAGTACCCGCCTAATAATCCTGGAGCAGGAAATGGCTAGTCTCCGCACTTCGATCACTGACATGGGCACCAGAGTTGACACTCTGATCAGTCAACAGGCCAAGTCAGAGAAAACGATTATAAGATGGCTTCGAGCGCTAGGACGAGCATGCCACCTCGATCCTGGCACTATCTCTGATCAGGATTGAGCTTTAGAAAAGTCCGGACCTTACTCTGCTTTATCTTTGTTGACATTGGGACATGCCAAACTTTTAAGTGTGGGGTAGGGGATGGCTGTTGTTGTAAAAGGACTGTATAACTTTGTATGATGTTGCTTTCTTTTTGATTGTTTGGTATCGTAGGGTCATGCAGTTAACTTTGACTTGGCCCGAAGACGAACACCTTTCGATAGGTCTCTTGAGGGACATTGGTCGAACATTATAAAAAAGAGAAAATATAAGGTCTCTTCCTGATGACGAATATTTGAGACAGTTTCTTGAGGGAAGCTAGTCTAGAGAAAATACCAAAAAGATTTTTTTTTATTTTAGGTAGTGTAGTAACTCCCTCTTGGTTTTTCTTTGGGCCACGGTTCTTTTCGAAGGGTTTATCTTGAACCGAGTGCAGGTAGTTTTTGTTCATTTTGTTTTTAGTTTTTAGTTATTGATGGGCTACGAGCTAAAATGGAAAGAGACGCCCTTGGTGTTAATACACCTGAACACAGTCAACACTAGAGTGTAAAGCCTAGTCTCAGTGATTGACTCTTGCTAAAGTGCCTTAAATTTGTATGTTTGTAACTGACTTGAACACTCAAAAGAGAGTATCTTGATAAACCAATCTGGAGTAAGTCATATACCATATGTATGTCAGCTATACTGTATTCTATGCTTTACATTTGATGCCTAGAATTTGTCCTGTATGTTTGCAAAACAAAATAGTAGCTTTATTTAGTCTTAGAAGTGATATATGCATTTCTTTGTTAAGCCAGATATATAAAGTTAATCCACCTGAATGTAATACATCGTAGTTAACCTCGTTGAGCCTATAAGTTTGTTTCTTTGGCAACCACATTGCGAATCTTACCCAATTATTTGATAGCCATCTGTTTGAACTCTTTTACCTCACATGAGCACTTGAATGTCCTTGACATATGCAAAAATTAAAGTGTGGGGTGGTGGCTTGGTTTTGAGTGAAACCAATGAAATAGAGGAAAGGTGCAGTTTTTGGAAGAGTAGAAGAAGAAGTACCACGTAAAAAAATGAATAAATATAGTTGTTGATAAGTGGTAGCTTGATACAAATGCACCTAAAGGAATGAGATGTTATAAATAAAAAGATGGTGGAACGTCTTGTTGACACAAGTATGATTTTGAAGGTTAATGTGATGGTATTAAAAGTGCTTAGAGAGGTTAGTCACTATATCCAAATATACCTTACCCATCCCTTAGCCTACATTACAACCAAGTGAAGTCCTAATTATTCTTAGACTGAATAGGCTCGATTAGTATAGTAGTACACTACGGGCAAGCCTATGATGGATCTTCGTGGCATGCGAATGTTCTTTTTGAGAGTGAGCGAATTCTGTCCATCTAAGTTCCTAATTGTTCTTAATAATACTAATTGTGGAACTACTCTTTTGTGTAATGTGAGGACATGTGATTCACGAAGGAGAGGCAAATCTTGACTTCTGTATAGAGTGGTTTGAGTAAGTACAAATATTACATGGCACGTGAGATTCGACTTTTGAAGCAAAGGTTATTCATTCCTAGGTGCAACTTTGGTGAATTGTTCTTGGTGTGATACGTTAAGGGAAAAGCTTAGGGAAGGAATTCTGATAGAGTGTGGTGGATTGCTCGAGGGCTAGCAATGATTTAAGTATAGGGTGTTGATAATAAGCTACATAGACGATATTTACACCCTAATTATACCATGCTTTATTGTTGTTTTATAGGCTAAATGATAACAAAATACTCTAATTGGTATTCTTTTGCTTCGCAGGGACTAATCCAAGTTAGGAAGAATTATGGAGTATTTTGGAGTCAATAATGTGAAGAAAACGTCCAATCAAGAAGCACCCGAGCGGAAAGAAGCAAAAAGTGGACTAGGTTGGAATCCACCGCGTCCACGGCAGGCCAAAGACGCGAGGCAGAATGTTTGTCTCTCACCGCGGTCGCATCGTGTTCTTCCGCGGCCGCGGTGAACTATGCAGTTGCCCAGAACTTTTGGGACCAAAGTGTAACTCGGGGAAAACTTATTCCAAACCCTTATAAACTCAAGAAGCTCGCCCAAGAAAGCATCAAGCTTGTTTTTAGACTACTTTGAAGGCAAGAACAAGTGTGAGAAGAACGATCAAACATTAGAGTTTTTCTATCTTCTCTTTATTATTGCAATTACACATTATGAACAATTTAGTAGTTTTATCTTG
>MU741650.1:99157-146547 GCA_026770625.1 Nicotiana glauca
ATATATATATATATATATATATATATATATATATATATATATATATATATATATATATATATATAACAGTAACTAAAACCTAAAAGGCCAATTTACATTAAATTTCACATAACAATTCTTACATTATTTTTCAAGATATAACAACTCATTCAATATTAATCACTACTCTATCCGGTTCACAATAAGTGTTCAATTTGCTTTTTCATTTTGGTTCAAAATAAGTGTCTAGTTATGTAATCAAGAAAGAATTCAATTTGTTTTTACAAAATAACCCCTATGTACATATCCCTAAAAAGTTTTCTTACTCCTCATATTAAATGTTTAATTAGGGATAGTTTAGTCATAGTAGATATTTTTGTATAGAATTTAGTATTTTCTTAATGAGCGTACTAAAAATAAATTGGACACTGGGAGTATAATTCAGACTAAACAACTAGTCTTATACCAAAGGCGCCCTATATAAATAAGTAAGCTCGTGAGCCGACTGATACACGTGCATGAATATGATTTGCATTACTTAATAAATAAAGACGCAAAATAGCAGAAATTGTAGGTCACGAGTGGCGGGTGTATAGGACTGAAAATGGCGGAAATAATAAAAATAAAACGAGGAAAATCTTCATTTATCACGTGTTTTAGTTAGCAGAACAGCTGTTTAATTTGTATTTGTTGGGAACTCCATATTTCTAGACACGTCCCTTTACACCTTCTTTTAGGAAGTGTCCGTTTCGTGTTCAAAACGTCTATTTTTATCAACTGTATTAAAAACGTTGCTTTTACTTTTTCTAATACCCTAATGGACCCCCCCTCCCCCCCAAAAAAACCCCACTATCCAAGAAAACCAACTTGTATATATTCGTTCTAAGTCCCCTTTCTTCTTCATTAATTCTCTACTGCAATATTACAACTTTTACTTGATCCAACTTCAATATCTTGATTCACTAATACTCTATATTTCTTGATTCCTTATCTCCCTCTTCTTTCTATCTCTCTCTCTCTATAAAAGAAAAGATCAATTCATTCGCAGCTAGCTTTTGATCTATAGAGTTTGTGGCTGAAGTTAAACGAAGATGAGAAGAAACTGTAACTTGGAGCTCAGGCTTATGCCTCCTTCTTTTTCTTTTTCTCCTAAGAGTTGCACTACCTCTTATTTCTCAATGTAAGTGTCTCTCTCATACATACACATTAATTCTACATGTTTGAGGTTTTAAAACTTTAAAAGCCCGTTTGGACATAAGAATTTTTTTACTTTTTTTTTTTTTTCCCAAAATCAGTGTTTGGCCGCCCAATTTGGAATTTTTTTAAAATTTGAAAAACTTCAAAGAATTATTTTTCAAAATTTCCGCTCGCAAAACTTTAAAAACAATCCAAAATTCTATTCATGTTCAAACACAACTCTAAATTTCGAAGAACATTTTCACTTTTTTATTGAAATTTTACAATTCTTATGTCCAAATGCCCACTAAGAAATACTGCTAATCTTGTCTCCTTGAAAAATCCAATATGCATAAGGTACTGAATATTTGATTTCTTTCTTCTATATATAGGGATACGGAGGATAAAGAAACCACAGAAGAGAAACAACCACAGCAGCTAACAATATTTTACAATGGAAAACTTGTGGTTTCTGATGCTACTGAGCTTCAGGTATGTACTGTATCTGCAGTTTATTTTCTATTTTTAATTTATTTATATTACTTTTTTTTTTCCGGGTAGAAAGAAGTTTTATTGTATGGACCTTCTGTGCACCCTTTGGTCACTCTGTCATGACTTTGCACGTGTTGTTAAATCATCTCACCGTGTCGGCTGAATTGGAATTGTAATAGCGTTCAATTTATTTAGGTGAACCCATTTGATTAGGCGTAGAGTTTAATAAAAGATAGAAGGCTTTTGAATTTGTGATATAAAATGAAGCACATATATTTCATTTGGTTATAAATCATTGTATAAAGATAAATTATTTCCAAATAGGGAAAGAAGTCATTCTTTTTGGCACAGACTAAAAATGAAATCGGTTCACATAAATTGAAACGGAGGAAGTATTTGTACAATTTTTGTCGTTTTATAAGTATTTATTTCATGGAAGATGGTGTTAGGAAATATCATGAAACAACAACAACAACAACAATTTAGTATAATTCCACTTAGTGGGGTCTGAGGAGGGTAGTATGTACGCAGACCCTGGAGTAGAGAGGCTGTTTCCAAATAGACCCCCGGCATCCTTCCCTCCAAGAACTTCCCACCTTACTATTGGGAAGACTCGAACTACGAAATTTCATGAAAATTCTCATAATATCATTCGAATCCAATAAAGGAAAGAGAGGGTGTCCTACCCAATTTTTTTTTCATCATTCCTATTGGGCAGGGGTAGGTGGTCAAGAATTTTAAAAAACAACTGGAATTTGTTTTTTTTTTTTTTTTTTTTTCAACCAAATAACTGGAAGTTGAGTTAAAAAGATACTGCTATACTATGTTTTTATTATTCATTAAATACTAAAGGATCAAATTCTATATTTTAAATTGATCCAAAGAAATTGAGACCATAAAAAGAATCACCCTTTCATTAAATGTGTTTGTTCAAGATTAAGCACCCGTTTGGACACGGAATATGGGTATATTTTTAAAAAAAAAACTTGAAACTTTTTTTTTTCAAGTTCCTGGTTTAGGGCAGTTTTTGGTGAAATATTTTTCTTCCACTCATAAAATTTTAAATTTTATTTCAAATAAAATGCGTGTCCAAACATAATTTCAAATTCCAAATAATATTTTTTAACACAACTTCAAAAATTCTTTTTTAAGTTTCAAATAAATCTACGTCCAAACGCTAGCTAATACTATTTTATATGTCCAAAGAAATTAAGTGTTATGTTTACCATATCTACTAGCATTATCTGATAAATCCTAGTAATTTATTTCTATTGGTTTATTCAAATGCAGGCTAAAGCAATAATATATCTGGCAAGTAGAGAAATGGAGGAGAAAACAAAAATCCGGTCACCAATTTCAGAATCATCATCACCAATTTCAGAGCCTTCATCACCACTTTTACAATCTCCAGCTTCTGATCTTTCTATGAAGAGATCTCTACAAAGGTTTCTGCAGAAGAGAAAAAATAGAATTCAAGCAACTTCTCCTTATCATCACTAGTTTAGTTCCATTTGTACATATATTTTGTAATTTGCGGGGAGAAATTGGAAAATTGGATTACTAAATACTAAGCATAACACTAGTGTATCACTTAATTTTACAGTTTTGGCAATGCAATTTTTTCATATAGGCAACAACTGTTGGGATTGAAAATAACAAGAAGTCGTGTGAAAGCTAACAAACAAATAATGTTCAATGATAAATCAAAGAACAAAGAGAGTTATACTAAAAAAATATAATATACTATAATATAGTTTTGAACAATTGACCTACATAAATTTACTATATTTATAAAAGAGAAAAAATTGATGAGAGAATTAATTTTGCCCCTAGACAAGACTCTAAGACTATATTGTGGATGATATTATTTTCCTGTGCGGAAAGCAACTTCATAGGAATCCAAAATATTTTCCTCCAAGAAAGAGATTAGTGAAATATGATAAAAATCTATATTTTTCTTTTAGGAAAAGTGAAATTAATTATGGTAGATATTCAACCCTTCCTTCAAGTAAAAGAAAACTTCAAATATGATAAGAAAATCACGACAACCCCTAACAGCAAAGTTCATTCAAGTGATCCAAGTTTAATTTGCAAGAAAAAGCCAAGAGAAAAGAGATAGGGAAATAGAAAGGGATGAAAATCAAGAAACACATTCGTCTATATTTATATATAAAGCTAGTCTATATTTATATATAAAGCTAGTCTATATATAAAGCTAGGGATAGACAAGGTGATGTGACACCTCTCTATGGCTACTTTGCTTTTTTGTCAATTTTTTGACATTTTTCTCTTAATTTTCCCTTAAAACATTTGTTGAAATATGTTGGCCCAAGAGAAGTTTGTTTTGAAGATTTACAAAGGAACTCAAGCATAAACAAGGTCCATCTACAATGCACACAGAAACGGGCAGATTCAAGCATAAGGGATATACGTGAGGGAGATGAGCTTAATTTGTTATATCTGATATCTCCTGATCAAAAAGGTTGCATAATTGATAAGGAGAAGGACTCCTTACTCAAAGAGAACAATATTCAAGATAAGAAAGGAGTTAGAAGTTGAGATTAACTAGAACTCTTCCACCATGGAAGAGTATAGCATTGGAACTCTAGTTATTTCCTATTCTACTAACTCTATACTTACAGGATGTTCTCACTTCACAGGCACGCATAAAAGATGAAGTTAAAAGTGAGTTGATAGCAAAATAGCAAGGCATTTTGCAAGCAATTCTTGTGTGATTTAAGTGTGCGAACCTGAAGCCACCTGAACCAGTTCCAAGTGTCTGTCTTTTATTCTAGTTCAATTATAGTAGGTATTTTTAATTTGTACCTTTCAGCTTTATTTAGAAGCAATTGTCTTAGGTACTCTGAGTATTCAAGTGAGAGTTAACTTGATGTTGTCGCAATATTTAGAGGTTGGTTTCCATAACGGGTATAGAGGAAATCCTTAGGTTTATAAGAGTTTTTGTAAATGCTATTTTGGCACAGTGATTTAGTGAAGTGTTGGGGAAAATCCTACTACTGTCGTGGTTTTTTCATCTTTTGAGCTGGGTATTTTCCACGTAAAAATATTTGTGTTCGTTACTTTCTGCATTTATAATTTCCATAATAATAGTTTAAGGAACACATAGAAGAACCAAGTCCTTCTATAATCTGTGCACGTGAAAATTGGACGTCACACAAATCATCCCCCCTTCCCCCTGCGCTTTTACGTAGCATTGAAGTATAAAATCCTTGAATAAGCTAACATCTTAGGAAAAGATCAACATGAATGCACCACCTGGAAACTGGGAAGGGTAATCCACTGCTAGACCACCACTCTTTAATAGCCAGTACTCTTGGTGGAAAAATAGGATAAGAGATCACATTATAGGAGATGACTGCGAGCTATGAGACATTATTACCGATGGTCTATTGGCTACATTGAAGAAAAATATTTAAGGAGTAGTTGTGCCAAAGACAAGAGTTGATTGCACTGTTGAAGACTTGAGGAAGAACTACTGAAAAAACCAGGGTTTAGCGGCAGAAATAATCTGTAGCTAAATAGAAAAATCCGTCGCTAATCTCATTTAGTGACGGATTAGCGACAGATTATCAAAAGATTCTGCTAGCTACGAGCATTTTAGCAACAGATTAGCGACGATGTTCGTAGCTAATTTCAGTTTTTTCGTAGTGAAGTGGGAGAAAATTCTTAACCCAAGAAATGGATTATTTGTGGACTTGGTCAAGATAAGTACAACATAATCCAAGCTTGTACCACCGCTAAACAAATATGGGACACACTGCAAGTGCCTCATGAAGGAACACCTCAGGTGAAGAGACCTAAAGGAACTCTACTGTACTCTTAATATGAGATTTTTGCTATGAATAAAGGAGAAACAATTCAAGAGATGTACACTAGGTTCCCTACACTTCAAATTAATGAGCCAAAATTTCTTGGAAGGATTATTCCTAAAGAAGAAAGGGTTGAAATTGTCTAAAGTTTTACCTATCACATGGGAGAGCAAAATTGCTGCCATCTAGGAAACAAAGAATATTGCCAATCTCCCACTTGATGAATTGATTAGGAATCTTATTGCCTATGAACTTAGGAGACAGACTATGAAGATAGATGTACTTACAGAGAAAAGGAGTTTGGCTCTCAGAACACTGAAGGTTCTGATCTAGAAAATAATGAAATGGCCATGATTACCAAAGATTTCAAAAAGTACCTAAAGATAGGAAATAGGCTCTTCGAGAATTGGTAGCTAAAGCAAATCAAAATCTCATGAGAAACAAACCAATGATGGCTTCTACAAGTGTGGAAAGACTGACCACCACATCAAGAACTGTTCTTTGTGGGAAATTGAGTAGAAGAAGGAAATAGTTGAATGAAGGAACATGAAAATGGAACAGGTTCAACCAATGAAAAGCAACAACAAAGGATCAACAAAGGTTATGGTCGTTGCTTAGGGAGATAGCTCAGATGAAAGCTCACATAATGATGAACGAGCGCTTATGGCTATTGGAGAATTTGAAGAAGTTGACTAAGTGTTTCTCATCTCAAAAACAAGATTAAATTATTGTCTATGGAAAGGTTATCTGAGTTTCTCCTAGAGCTAATTAATGAATCTGAGGATGTAAAAATAAAAAGGAATATCTGTCAAAAGAGTGTGTAGTTTTAAAATCTAAGTGCAAAAACCTAGAACATAGGGCTAGTGAAACTGAAAGTGAAAATGTTGTCTTGAAGAACCAGGTTCGTGAACTTTACACATATGTCCTAGAACTTAGATCTAAAAATCTAAAATTGAAATTAGGAACAGGTAAAAAGACAACTGATCACACACAACTCACTTTAGAAGAAAATGTAGGAAAAATAAAAGATGAGTTGTACAAAAGAGATGAGTAGATAAGAATCCTAAAGGAGGATTTAAGGTAGGTCAGGTATGAGCTAGATGAGCCTGTAAATGGAATAAGTCCTCCGATGTGGTTTCAAGGCTATATGAACATCATAGTAGCAACAAGAAATGACTTGGCTTTGGGACCCTTGAACCTAAGTAGGATCCCAAAAGTAAGTACCTTACGCTTCCTGAGAATAAAATCTGCACACACTGTGGTAAAACTGGTCACTATAAAAGTGAATGCACTGCAAAAGAAAAGTCAAGTCAAAAGAACAAAGAATTTGTTCAAGGGAAAAATAGGCTGTCAAGTTGGGCTAAAAAGAATATTCATCCTTTTGCCTATATAAAGGGACCCAAAATAGTTTGGTTCCTAAGACTAACCCCTGATTTCCTTTTGCAGGTCCAAGTGAAGGAGAGCAACCAAATATAGTACATGGATAGCGGCTGCTCAAAGCATATGATAGGAAGCAAGAACTAGTTTCTTTCACTTGAGGACCTTAAAGAAGGTAATGTCTCCTTTGAAAATGGGAAGAAATGTTAGATCATTGGGGTTGGCAAGGTAGGTATGACTTACCCTCACTCTATTGAGAATGTCTACCTAATTGATGCACTGAAGTACCGTCTAATAAGTGTATCAAAATTGCATGATAGAAGTAATATGGTTGCATTCACCTCTACAAAATGCTTTGTGATTAATCTTATCACTAACAAGATAGTTTTGCAGGGAAAAAGAATGAACAACATATATATATATATATATATATATATATATATATATATATATATATTACGGATATATCCATACTCTCAGATAAGGAACTCACTTGCTTAAGTGTATTGGATAATGATCCCATCATTTGGAAAAAAAAGACTTGGACATGCCAGTCTACATCATCTCAACAAACTAGTCTCCAAGGACTTGGTGATAGGACTGCCTAACATTAAGTTCAAAGAAGATAAATTTTGTGAGTCTTGTGCAAGGTGGAAGCAGGTAAGATCCTATTTCAAAAACAAGAAAATGGTAAGTACCACCAAAATGATAGAACTGGTCTATATGGATTTGTGGACCGATGAGAACATTGAACAGAGGTGTTAAGAGATATGTTATGGTGCTTGTTGATGATTACTCTAGGTTTACTTGGACACTATTTATAATATCTAAAGATGAAGCATTTGACATGTTCATTTCTTTTGTTAGAAAAACTCAGAAACAACTAGGTAATCAACTTGCATCAATTAGGTTTGATCCTGGTACTGAATTTAAAAATGCTAAATTTGCTGAATTTTGTGATGGACATGGCATAGATCATAATTTCTCCTCTCCTAGGACTTTACAAAAAATGTAGTAGTTGAAAGAAAAAATAGGACATTAGAAGAAATGGCTAGGACTATGCTTATTTCTAGTAAATTGCCCCATAGTTTCTGGGCAGAAGTTGTAAACACTACATGTTACATCATAAATAGGTGCATGACTAGACCTCTTATTGCGAAGACTCCCTATGAGTTACTTAAAGGGAGAAAGCCAAATATATCCCATCTTAGGGCATTTGGATGCAAGTGCATTGTGCACAATAATGGTAAAGAATACCTAGGTAAGTTTGATCCTAGAAGTGATGAGGGAGTATTTTTCACATAGTAAAGCTTATAAGATCTATATCAAAAGAACTATGTATGTAGAATAAAGTGTACATGTGGTTTTTTATGAAACTAACATTCTTTCTGAGAGGCAGGAACATGAAGATGAAGCAATTGGGCTGGTAAGAAATTGAAATTAAACCACAGCTTAGACTGAAGCTGCACCAGAGAAAGGAATAAGTAATAGAACAAATTCTTCTACCCAGAGCAACCTGACAGGGGGAACTGAACAAAGAAGAACTGATCCTTAAACCTTGAGGGAACCTGTCCATGAATCTATTCCTCAACAACAAAATATTGAAGGAATATCTAGAGGAAACCAGCTGGTTGTGAAACCTTACAAGTACCAAAGTTCTCATCCCATTAAGAACATAATTACTGATCCAGCCTATGGAATAAAAACCTGATCTTGTTTGAAGAATCTTTGTGCTTTTGATGATTTTCTATCTCTTATTGAACCTAAAAATATTGTTGATGCTTTGCAGCATGCAGACTGGGTGAATGCAATGCAAGATGAACTCAACCAATTTGAGAGAAGTCAAGTTTGGCATCTTGTACCAAAACCCAAGGACAAATCAGTAATTGACACTAAATAGGTCTTCAGAAACAAACTTGATGAAGATGGAAAAGTTACAAGAAACAAGTCAAGATTGGTGGTTCAAGGATTAGACTCCTTATAGCCTTTGCTGCTTACATGGAATTCACTCTCCATCAGATGGATGTCAAGAGTGCCTTCCTTAATGGCTATCCAAAGAAAGAAGTGTTTGTCAAGCAATCTCCGGGCTTTGAAAGCAAAGAATGTCCTAATCATGTGTGCAAGCATGAAAAGACACTTTATGGGATCAAGCAGGCTCCAAGAGCATGGTACGAAAGACTATCAAAATTCTTGCTTGAGCATGACTACAAGATAGGTAAAAATGACAATACTTTATTCTTGAAAGAGAAAGGCAAAGATCTCTTGGTAGCCCAAATATATGTTGATGATATAATCTTTGGAGCAACTATTGATAAGTTAAGTAAAGAATTTGCTAAACTAATAGGGAGTGAATTTGAAATGAGTATGATGGGTTAGATTAATTTCTTTTTAGGCTTACAAATTAAACAAAACTCAAATGGAACTATGATCCATCAGCATACGTGTGTGAAAAAATTGCTTTAAAGGTTTAAAATGGAAGATTCCAAAGAAATCGATACTCCTATAGCAATAGCCACAAAATTGGATATAGATAAACCTGGTTTATCTGTTAATCAGAAGTTGTATAGGGGAATGATTGGTTCTTTGTTATATTTCATTGCCAGCAGACCTGACATTGTTTTTAGTGTAGGCCTTTATGCTCGATTTCTGGCAAATCCAAAGGAGTCTCACTTTGATTGCTGTCAAGAGAATCTTGAGATACTTGAAAGGCACCACTGACCTTGGTCTATGGTATCCAAAAGGTAGTAACTTCAACTTAGTGGGATATGCAGATGCTGATTATGCAGGTTTTCTTATGGATACAAAGAGCACCTCAGATATAATACACTTTCTTGGCTCATGTCTTGTGTCTTGGGCTACAAAAAACAAAAATTTTGTGGCATTATCTATTGCTGAAGCTGAGTATGTTGCTTCTGCCTCATGTTGTGCTCAATTGTTATGGATCAAAAAATAATTAATGGATTTTGGAATTGATGTAGGTTGTATCCCTATATTCTGTGATAACACTAGTGTAATTAAGAACCCGATTTATCATAAGAGAACTAAGCACACAGATGTTAGGCATCACTTTTTGAAAGACAACTATGAGAAGGGTTTGATCACTGTGGAATTTTGTGCTACTGACAAGAAAATAGCTGACATCTTCACAAAAGTTCTAAGTAGAGATTACTTTGAAAGGAATAGGTTAGAATTAGGGATGATTAAGATCACCTAAAAGGAACCAGTTCTAACTAAAAAATTGGTTAGAAAATTGTGAATTTTTGTATATAATTATATTAGATTTTGCTCAGTCTCATACTTTCATAAGTATACTCTTATTCCATGTGCTAAAATGACTCATTAATCTATAACGCCATTATTTCTATTTTCTTGGAAAATTCATACTTACACAAGAGATTTTTCAGTGAAGAACTTGGTTCATCAAGATTACTTGGTACGTATTCTCCACTCTGCATACTTCAAAATAATTATATTTGGATCATGATTAAGAGAAGAGTACCATTTAATCCCAAACCCCTTTGACCTTATCCATTACAAAAATGAACCAGTTTTGTTCAAAAGGAGTCCAAACCGCATTAAGTTCCTAGATTCTAGGGACACTCTCCAACGTATTTTTAGTTAAAATTTTAGTTTGATTAGACTTCTGAAAGGCTTCCGTTGCCCAATTAAACACCTCATTCTTAAATTTATTCGGCCTAGTGTTTCTTCACTTTAAATTTCCACGCCATCAAAATACTCTCCATATTATCTCATCTTCCAAACTCACTCAAACTCTTTTTTTCTTACACCTAAGCATGAAATGGCTAATACCTCTGAGAATCCCTCATCACCACCCAAGGAAACCTCACACACACCATCTAATACAGCTTCAACTACTCCTATCTCTAATAAAGGAAGGGTAAAAATGATGGTTCACAGGGTTACTGCCGGTGGAGAGCAATTCAAGAAAATAAATAAAAAAGAAAAGAGAGTAGGGAAGAAGAACCCCAAAAATCTGATGAGTCCTTTAAGTATGCAACTGAGGGGGAAGAAACTATTTCTTCTGAGATAAAGCAGGTAATGTTTAGCCCTAAAGTTACTCTTTTAAATTATTTTTGAGGTTTCTACAAATTTGGAGACTAGGTCTGTTCTGGTAGGAACTGTGGCAGGTATTGAAACTACTGAGTCTGAAAAGGTTGGTGGTAAAAATAAAAAGAGAGAGAGGGTGCTCGAAGTTATATGAGGGGAATGTGAAAATAAGTGACTGAATCTTTACCCACTCTTGTTGGTTTAACTAAAGAATCAGGTGCTAGGGTATTTTGGAGTGAGGAATATTCCGGAGAAAAAGAGATTGTGAGTGAAATAGGGGGAAGAGGGTCTGGAGAAGCTGTTGAGGGGTTGGTTCAATTAGAGAAATATGTTCAAGAACCTATTCTGTTCGAGCAGGAAACCCTCACAAACTTACTGCGAAAGGTATCTGACAGCTACAATCCTAAAAGGAAAAGAAGTTTATGAGCCATGGTCCTTGGTACTGCTAAGGCAAACAAGAAAATAAAAAGGGTGCTTCGTTTATTCCTGTGGAGACTCCTCCTACAAGAGGAAGAGTTACAAGGAGTCACAAGAAGCAAAGTGAGGCAGAGCTAGAAAAATGCTTTAGAAGAAAGTAAGAAGAAAGTTGTTGCTAAGAAAAGAAGAAGATGGTTGAGCGTATTGAGGCAGTTGCAATTGATGAGATGGACCTGGTCTGTTGGAATGAATAAGAGACAGAAGAAGTGGAGGTTGTAACTCTAAAAGATAAGAAAGTCAAGACTTCCACAAAGAAGTTTATTTAAAAAACAAAGTCTGCTAAGCCATCTACTTTGGCTAAAAGAACAAGGTCTAATTGAAATCAAGAAAAGTGAAAATTATGGAGGAAGAAGAATGGAGTGGAGATGAAGAAGACAATTATGATACTGAGAAGGACAAGATAGTTAAGTTTAGGAAGAGAACCATCTTGAAAGGTAGAATCCTCAGGGACTTGGAGGAGGAAGGGATATTAATGATGTTGGAGAAGTTACAGTTGCAATGTTGGAAGTACATGGTCCTTTAGATGGATGGAAGTCTGGCCAGAATTGATATTGTGGAGTTCATGGCGAATTGTAAGATCAA
Organism: Nicotiana glauca; assembly: GCA_026770625.1. NCBI lineage: Eukaryota > Viridiplantae > Streptophyta > Magnoliopsida > Solanales > Solanaceae > Nicotiana > Nicotiana glauca. The sequence continues at coordinate 111,139 of MU741650.1, forward strand.
AGATGGTAGGGTCACCAGTGTGGTCAAGGGGGTGGCAGTGAACTCTGACGATAAAAAACTGAGAGAGATCTTAGGTGTACCTACTGAAGGGTATAATGATTATAAGAAAGCTCAAATGGCCAAGTCTAGAGAATCTCCCTACTGCCCTTGCCATTATTAGAAACTAGTTCTAAGTGTCTGTCTTTTATTCTAGTTAAATTATAGTAGTGTTTTCAATTTGTCCTTTCAAGCTTTATCTAAAAGCAATTGTATTAGGTACTATGAGTATTCGAGTTAGAATTAACTTGAAGTTGTCGCAATAGTTAGAGGCTGGTTGCCACAACGGGTTTAGAGGTAATCCTTAAGTTTACAAATTTTTTTTGTAAATGTTGTTTTGGCTCAGTAATTTAGTGAAGTGTTGGAAAAATCCTACTTAGTAGTAGGTCGTGCTTTTTTCACCTCTTGATCCCGATATTTTCCACGTAAAAATACTTGTGTTCTTTACTTTCTGCATTTATTATTTCCGCAATAGTAGTTTAAGGAACACATAGAAGAACCAGGTCATTCTATAATTCGCGCATGCAAAAATTGGACGTCACACAAACAACCCCGCTCTTGCGTGGCATTGAAGTATAAAATATCAAAATACAATTGTCACTCTTTTGGTTTCACTCTTAAAATTCCTCTCATTCAGTTCTTTGTCGTTACATGACTTTTAATGCATATAAGTTATAGTATAACCAAAGAGGTAAAAGTCTCTATCTGTTACATTTGGAGCATTTGACATTGTCTTTAAGGTTTTTTGTATATTCATATATTTTGCAACTTTTCAGTTAAATTTGTAGGCAAATTTTATGATTCGTGTGAGCATCCCTGGGAAAGAGATTTTGATTTCTTTTCTACAATTTTACTACGTATCCTTTGGATTCTCAGTTCTCAATGCACCAACGAAATACAAGATAAAAGTCTCTATTTCTTAAAAAATTTACGTGGTTTTCGACAAGAATAAGGGATGTTATTTTGGTTTGGTACTTATTTTTATTTTGTCCCTCCTCTTATATAATTGTCTTTGTCTTCTTGTATCTTTATTTCATGACATGTTTACTTGCATCTATGTAATTGTGTTTCCTGTTGAAATAAATTGCAGGACCTGCAAGGATAGTGCATCTCTGCCCAATACTGCAGAGGGAGTTAAAAGAGATGTTCTAAAAAGTAGATCATGAGATTGCACTCAGCTATGTATCGCTACATCGACCATCTCGGTGGCGGTGCCAGAATTTTCATCAAGGGGTATCAAAATATAAGTAATTAAATACATCGAAAAATCAAGGGGAGTCAACGTATAGAAAATATACATAAAATAAAAAATTTATCTAGCAATATAGTGTAATTTTCTGGCTGAGGGGTGTCACTTGACACCCCCTTGGATCAACGTGGCTCCGCCACTGGACCATCCTTTTACACACACATATAAAATTGCAATCATTTAATTTTCACAATTTTTGTTGTTTCTATTTTTGCAAAATTTATCATAGTAGTATTGCAGTGATGCAACATTCGAGAAATTAAAAGAAATTTTCAATATTCACAAGAGTTATCGAGAAAAAGAGATCTAGAGCATAATTGTATTATTGTACCTTTGTTTGGTTATTCGTACATTGCAACACATGATTCGTGTTGATTTCATGATCTTGGTAGTAATGCCTAATGTTGATTATTTGGCTGGAAGGGATGACACTGGTATTTTTGTTCCTGCAAATCAATAGGGCATCATCCGAGGCCTAAAGCAAAGCCTCAATAAGGAGCCTTAACATATATATATATATATATATTAATGAACATCATTTTAAAAAAAATAAGACAAGTGAGGATGTGAAATGAAAAAAATAAGGACTTAGTTTTATAAAGTAAACAAATATAATGAATTTAATGTTGGTTACATCAATTGAAATGGGAGAACCTAGTAAACATACTTCCTCTGTCCCAACTTAGGTGACTCATTTTTTTAGTCCGTCCCTTTCTATATTTGGTAATTCAACTTTAGATTTTCCTTTTTTACCTTTAATGAGATGATTTTTAGCCCACAAATTTTTATGATTTATTTTAGATTACAAGTTTCAAAAGTCTTCCTTTATTTCATAGACTCCATGTCCAGTCAAACACTTTCATATAAATTGGGTTGGAGAGAGTATAATTTATGTAAGGAAAACAAATAATAAGTTAGATTATTAGATATAGTTACGTGACTAACTAATAAATAGAAAAATACAATTTAGTAAAAATATAAAATAAGATTGACAGAAAACTATTTTGGTTATATTAATTAGAGGAAGAAATTGCGTTATCAAAAATTATTATAAAAATAAAAACATAAATTTGTCAATAACAAGAAATAATTGTGTAAAATAATATACTACTATATATAGAAGAAGAATAATTTTGGGGCCCTTAAATTTTTGGGGCCTCCCCCTTTAACTTTTTCTTTTAGGATTATTGTTGGATTTAATTAATTTAATATAATTTTATCTTTTGCTTCTTTCCCCTTTATTTTGTGAATCATCTTTTTTACTCTTATCTCAAAGCATAACTAATTTAGTTTGATAGGGCATAATATAGTGTAAATTTCAAAGAATCTTAGCTATCAACTATTCTGATAAATTGAGGTCTGGCTTTGACTGGTGGTTCTAACTAATTAACTTTTGGGCTATGTAAACACATCCACGATTGGCTAACCTATATCTTGTGTATGTGAGTATGACATAATTTTGTAAGAAATGTATATACTTTTTAAAATATTATATCAAAAATCATTATATTAATTGTAATTATATAAATTAATTCCAAATGATGTTATTTATGAGTGTAATGATGTTATTTATGAGTGTTCTCTTTCTCATAATAAAGGGATAGTATCTAAATTCATTGATTGAATTCTCATTTCTTTGGTGGAAACAAACATTTAAGCTAAATATATAACTAATGTCTAGACATTTATGTTACTTATCCACAATTAAAAGTTCTTTTTGTATTTTTTCTCTTTAAAGTAAATTTACAATTTTAAATTTAATTTTGTTTACACTAGCACGAAGCGCTCCTAAATCACTAGTTTCACTATAAAAGAAGAAATTAGGGCTTGGAAATGGAATTCCACGATTAAAATCTTATTTTCTCAAAACTCTATACTTGGGGAAGGAAAAAAACATCAAAAATAAATTTTCATTGTAGATTGGAATCTTCAGGTAGTCTCCGCCATGAATCCTTATCAAATTCATCTTCAACATACTGAAGTTTCATATACGGAGATTCTTTTGTTCTCACTTTTTTTTTTGATTGAGATGATTAGGAGTGGCAAACGGGCGGGTCGGGTCGGATATGGTTCGGGTCGAAAACGTGTAATAAAAAAACGGATCAATTATCCAATCCGATCCATATTTAATACGGATAAAAAACGGGTTAACCGGCGGATAATATGAGTTACCCATATTACCCATATTACCCATATGGATAATATGAGTTACCCATATTATCCATCACTTTTGAAAAAATTCTTAGTCTCTCTAATTTGAGGAACCCCCAATTTAAGGCTTTACAAATATAAAAGTTAGACTCATTGGTTAATCATTGGTTATCCATTGGTTACTCATTGATTATCCATTTTCTAAATAGATAATATGGTTCTTATCCATATATGACCCGTTTTTAAAAAGTTCATTATCCAACCTATTTTTTAGTAGATAATATGGGTGGTTAACTATTTTCGTTAAACCATTTTGCAATGATGTTTATGAACTGTAGTGGGGTATATGGATGCATAAAAGGAAGAATATAATGTGTTAATATGGATGGTATAAGAAGGGAACGTTACCCATTAGATATCTGGATGTTCCAATCTCAGGTAAGATTTTAGCTTCAGTGCAATGTGAAATGCTGATGAAAAGAATCTGCCGCAGAGTGAGAACCTGGGGTTCAAGAAACTTATACGCAGCTAGAGTACAATTGATCAATTCTGTGCTAATGCATGTACATAGATACTCGGCTTCCATTTTCATATTGCCAAAGAAGGTTTTAAAGTAATTACAAATATGTCACGATCCGGATTGTCCACCCTCGGAAGTCGTGATGATGCCTACTGATGAGAGGTAGGCAAGCCAACCCTTAACTACCTTTATCATTAACCAATTTACTTCTTTTAACAATTATCAGTAATATCATAAAAACAACGGAATAATATAAATAAACAAAAGTCTTAAATTAAAGAGTCTGAACACAGGGGCAGATCTAGCGTGTAGTATACGAGTTTCCGGGAACCCAGTAACTTTTGCGTAGACCCTGTATTTTTGTTAAAAAATTTAATAAATATATATAAATATATATTTGTGAACACACTATGATGTGCAAGTCCGGGGTTTCAAACCCTCAGGACATCATTTACAAATATTACCCACCTCGAACCGGCGAAAACTGTAGCCCGCGACGCCTTTGCTCCTCAATCGGCCTCCACGCGCATCCAATCTATCCAAAATCATAAGGAATACATCATAATATGCTAATGGGACATAACCCAATCGAAGGAACTCGAAAAATACTCAAAAATACGAAATTGGCAAAATCCGAGCCCCGGGCCCACGTCCCGGAAAATTTTAAAATTTACATTTCCAGAATCCTCGTCTCGCTCGAAATACATGAGATAACAGACTAAAATAAATATAGAAGAGACGGCGGGCCTGCGAACGCCTGCAAGGCTACCTCGGTGTCTTGCTGGACTGAAGGCTAACTCCCGCGCAACTGCAGCTGCTGTCCAACACCTAGATCTGTGCAGAAGAGCACAGAGTGTAGTATCAGCACAACCGACCCCATGTGCAGGTAAGTGCCCAGCCTAACCCCGGCGAAGTAATGACGAGGCTAGACCGGACTACCACATAAACTTGTGTAGTTATAATATATATATACAGTGGAATCGAAATATAAAGGCAGATAAACAATATGGGAGGGGGAGCATGCTGTAGGAAAATAACGATTTCCAAATAAGAGTCATTCAATAATGAAGGAGATAACACAACTCAATCATTACCAAGCAATAATATGTGCACGGCATCACCCTTCGTGCTTTTACTCTCATTCCTCACATATAATCAATAGAATCAACACGGAATGGTACATCGTGCGGCACAACATCACCCTTCGTGCTTTACTCTCTTTCCTCACAATAAGCAATAATGCACGGCATCACCCTTCGTGCTTTACATTCTTTCTTACAATAAACAAACAATGCACGACATCACCCTTCGTGCTTTAACACTCTTCCTCACCCAAACAACAATCACAAGCAAGGGGCAAGTGTGACGACCCAAAGGGTCATCACCTATTTTCTCTTTCATCCCGCGCTTCCGAGGCCTTGAAAATCTCATTTTTACTTGCCTCGATTTGCATGCGCAGTCCGGGCGCGTAGTTGGAAAGATTATATGTTAAATTCTGTAAAAAATTTCAAAATGTGGCTTTAAAATGATTAAAGTTTAGTTCGGTCAATATTTTTGGTAAATGGACTCGGACCACTGATTTGACGGTCCCGGAGGGTCCGTAGAAAAATATGGAACTCGGGCATGTGCCCGGAGTTGAATTCCGAGGTCTAGAGCCTGAGAAAAGAATTTTTCTGTGAAATTGTTTTTCTAAAATTATCAAGGAAAAATGAAAATAAAAATTGGTTAAAAGACTGTGTTATCGGGCTCGTATTTTGGTTCCGATGTCCGGTACAAGTCTAATATATGGTTTAAGCACTTTCTGTGAAATTTGGTTGAAATCGGACGTCGTTTGACGTGTTTCGGACTATAAGTTTCCAATTTGAAAGTTTATGAAACTTAGAAGAAAATCATGTATTTTGAGGCTTGATTCTATGTATATGATGTTATTTTGTGATTTGATTGCACAAGTAAGTCCGTACGATATTTTTAGGTTGGGTGCTTGTTTGGTTTGGAGCCCCGAGGGCTCGGGTGAGTTTTGGATAGGTGTCGAGTTGCATTTTTGAACTTTGGAAAAATATTTTAGGTCAGGTCTGGTGTCTTCGCATTTGCGAAGTTTTTCTCGCAAAAGCGAAATCGCAAATGCGAATATCTTATCGCAAACGCGAGAAATATGGGCTTCAGCTTGGGTCGCAAATGCGACGATGGCATTCGCAAATGCAAGGATGGTCAGTCGCAAATGCGACATGGTTTTTGCAAATGCGAACCTCCACCTTTCCTCTAATGTTCGCAAATGCAAATACTGTGTTTGCAATTCCCAAGATTTCAGGGTTCGCAATTGCGAACCCAAAATTCGCAATTCCCACATCAGAGGCCTGCATTTTTTCATACTTAGACGGATTTTCACCTCATTTCTTCATTCTTTCAACTCAAACACTCCATATGCGATTTTCAAAGAAGTCTATCTTCTCCAAATTATTTGTAAGTTAATTTTTACTCAACTTCTTCAATCTTTTATCATCATTAAACATGTTTTCATCTTAAAATTATAGATTTCCATGGGTGAAAATGGGGATTTTGGGTAGAACCTAGGTTATCTTAAATTTTGGAATTTGGACCTCAATTTGAGGTTCGATTTCAAAATAAATCATAGATATGAACTCGTGGGGGAATGGGTAACCGGGTTTTGGTTTGAACCTTGAATTTTGACCACGTGGGCCCGGGTGCGTTTTGGGAATTTTGGGAAAAACTTTGGGAAATTCATTTTTATGCATTCAAATTGGTTCAATTAGCATTTGTTGATACATTCAAGTAATTTGTGGCTAGATTCGAGCGGTTTTGTGGTGAATTCGAGAGGCAAAGCTATACTAGAGGATTCAGTCGAGTTTGGAGCATTCGAGGTAAGTGTTTGATCTAACTCTGGCTTGAGGGAATAGGAGTAGAGTCTTATTTGCTAATTGCCATTTGTCGAATATGGTATATATGCATGGTGCCGAGTATCTATACACCGGTGTCTAGCATGACCGTGTGTCCTTATATTGGGATTATCCTGAATCATTGTGATTCTTCCATGCTTGTTTGATGATTTCTATATACTGTAAAGAGCATAAGATAGAGATTTTGAAATGACTCTTGGAGCTATGGCTTGACTGTTAAGGTGAATCTCAGTGAAAAGTGTAAGAAAGTGAAAGAGTTGATGATTTCTCCCTTGCCGGGACGTACTATTGGTTTTGTTGATTTTCTCCCTTGCTGGGATTTAGTTGCGTTGTTATATTCCCCTTGCCGGGGTTGCTGTCACCAGTTACAACTCCTCCCTTACCCCTTACTTGTGATTGTTGATTGGGTGAGGTTTGGCTGTTTAATATATGGATCGGGTTGCACGCCGCAACAACACTAGGGATCGGGTTGCACGTCGCAACAACACTATGTAATCGAGGATCGTGTTGCACGTCGCAACAATACTATATAATTGAGGATCGGGTTGCACGCCGCAACAACACTATGTAATCGAGGATCGGGTTGCACGCCGCAACTACACTATATAATTGAGGATCGGGTTGCACACCGTAACAGTGATGATTGAGGATCGGCTTGCACACCGCAACAGTATTGTATGTGATCGGATCGGGTTGCGCGCCGCAACAAACTATAGCTTAATTGTGTTTATTCCGGATTTAAGCTTCTGTTGGTTGTTCTATCCTTTAAGTTTAGACTTCCTGTTTTAACTGTTGTCTCCCCACAGCACGTTTCCCCCTCCTTATGTAACTGTTTATTTCCTATTTATTTCCTGTTTATTTCCTGCAATATATATCATAACTGCACAGGTTTATCTGGTAGTTTGGTCTAGCCTCGTCACTACTTCGCCGGGGTTAGGCTAGGCACTTACCAGCACATGGGGTCGGTTGTGCTGATACTACACTCTGTGCATCTTTTTGCACAAATTCAGGAGCAACTTTTAGACCTAAGCAGTAGAATTTGATCGGGAGCTGACTTCAGTCCAGGGACTTTCGAGGTATCTTAGTTGACGTTCGCAGGCCAGAGTCCCTTATATATTATTAGTTTATTTTCCTTGTACCGAGACAAACATTGATGTACTTCTATTCAGACTTGTTTTTTGCACTCTTTAGTAGTTCGTGAGTTAGCGACACTAGTGTTGGGTAGAGAAATGTCAAACTTCCGCATTTTGCTTTCAGATATCTATGTTTTTAAGACTTCTGCTTTATTTTATATGACTCGTATTATTATTAATGTTGAGATGTTATTAGAAAATGTTCAAACGCTTAGCTTGCCTAGCTCCGATAGTAGGCACCATCACAACTCCCGATGGTGGGAAATTCGGGTCGTGACAAGTTGGTATCAGAGCTCTAGGTTACATAGGTCTCGCTACTCACGGACAAACTTGGTAGGGTCTGAGGGATCGGTACGGAGACATCTGAATTTATCCCCCAGAGGCTACGGAGTTAGGAAAAGTCTCACTTTTGTTCTTTCTTATCGTGCGATTCTGTCTCTCAAATACTGATTGTCTTTCTACTTTGTTCTTTCGCAGATGGCGAGAGCACGTTCTTCCTTTTCTACTGCGCAGCAGCTCGAGCCCCCAGTAGTAGTTCCTACGAAGGGCAGAGGCCGAGACAGGGGCAGAGCTCAGCCCCGTGCAGCATTCCCAAAGGTGGAGCCTCATATTGATTATGATGAGGAGGTTCTATCCCCAGCAGCTCCGGTGGGCCCAGCTCAGGTCCTAGGAGGGTTCATGGTTACCCCAGATCTTCAGGATGCTTTGGTCAGACTGGTAGGCTTTATGGAGAGCGTCACTAGAACGGGTTATCTTCTAGTAGCACTAGCAACTTTTGAGGCTAGAGGAGGAGTTCAGACTCCTGCTATACGTACTCCGGAGCAGGTAGCTCCCCAGTCTCATGTTCCAGTGGTTCAGCCAGCGGTGGCAGCTCAGCCAGGTATAGTGACCAAGGCCGGTGATGGAGCGTCTATGTCCTCAGATGCTTTGTGGAGGCTTGATAGGTTCTCCAAGCTCTTCAATACCACCTTTAGCGGTACTTCTTCAGAGGATCCACAGGACTTCTTATTTAGCTGCCTTGAGATCCTTTGGACTATGGGTATTGTGGCGACCAATGGGGTCTACTTCGCCACCTTTCGACTTGCAGGATCCGCCAAGACTTGGTGGAGGGACTATTATTTATCCAGACCAGCGGGGTCGCCATCATTGACATGGGATCAATTTGCGGAGTTGTTTTTGGAGAAGTTTCTCCCAGTTACTCAGTGAGAGGCACTTCGCAGGCAGTTCGAGCGCCTCCAGCAGGGCTCTATGACAGTCACACAGTATGCGACTCGATTTATTGATCTGGCACGCCGTGCTATTGTTATACTCCCCACAGAGAAAGAGAGGGTGCAGAGGTTTATTAATGGATTGATTCAGCCGATCCGTCTCAAGATGGCTTTAGGAGCCGGTAGTGAGATTTCTTTTTAGGAGGCGGCCAATGCGGCCCGTAGAGTTGAGATGGCTCTTGCACGGAGAGGTGGTCATAGGTCAGATAAGAGGCCCCGTCATGCAGGTAGGTTCAGTGGTACCTCGTCTGGAGGCAGAGATTCTTATGATAGAGGCCATCCTCCGAGGCCCTTTCAATCTGCCCTACTGGTCTCTTATGGTACTTCAGTGGGTCGTGGTTCCCAGTCGCATTATTCTGACCAGCAGCTTCACAGTTCCCCATCAACACCCATCAATGCCCTACCACTTAAGAGTTTTAGGGGTGGATATTCAGGTCGACAGGCTCAGTCATAGTCTTCTCAGTGTGGTGAGTATGGTCATATCAGGAGGGCTTGCCCGAGGCTAAGGGGTGCTCAGTCACAGTAGCAGGGTCTTCGTCTTGTGATACAGGCGTTAGGTGATCCACAGGCCGCCCAGCCAGCTAGAGGCGGGGGTAGAGGCCATAGAGGTGGAGGTAGGGATCATAGAGGTGGAGCTCGGACCGCCAGAGGCAGAGGCCAGCCAGCAGCCGATCGTCGCAGATAGATGGTACAAGGAGGTGGGGCCCAACCCCGGTGTTATTCTCTTCCAGTTAGGCCAGAGGCTGAGTCTTCAGATGCAGTCATTACAGGTACTATTCTGGTATGTGATAGGGATGCTTAAGTGCTATTTGACCCTGGGTCTATATATTCATATGTGTCGTTCTATTTTGCACCCTACCTGGCCATGCCTAATAAATCTTTGGGTATTCCTGTTTATGTATCTACACCGGGTGATTCTATAGTGGTCGACCGAGTCCATCGTTCCTGTGTGGTAGTGTTTGAGGGTCTTGAGACCCGTGTTGATTTATTGCTCTTAGACATGGTGGATTACGACGTTATATTAGGGATGAATTGCTTTTCCCTGTATCATGCTATCTTGGATTGTCACGCCAAGACCGTGACCTTGGCTTTGCCAGATTTGCCCCGATTGGAGTGGAGAGGGACCCCAGGACATGCCACCCACAGTGTTATTTCATATGTGAATGCTCGACGTATGGTCGAGAAGGGGTGTTTAGCTTATCTGGCGTATGTTAGCGATTCCAACACAAAGGTTCCTTCTATTAATTTTGAGCCTATTGTTCGGGAGTTCCCCATGGTTTTCCCTTCGGACCTGCCGGGTATGCCGCCCGACAGGGATATTAATTTCTGTACTGATTTGGCTCCGGGCACACAGCCCATTTTTATTCTGCTGTATCGCATGGCCCCGCCAGAATTGAAGGAGTAAAAGGATCAGTTGCAAGACTTGCTAGAGAAGGGTTTTATCAAACCTAGTGTTTCTCATTGGGGTGCGCCGGTGTTATTTGTGAAGAAAAAGGATGGATCGATTAGGATGTGCATTGATTACCGGCAATTGAACAAAGTGACGATTAAGAACAAGTATCCACTTCCTAGGATTGATGATTTGTTTGACCAGCTTCAGGGTGCAAAGGTGTTCTCAAAGATAGACTTGAGATCTGGCTACCATCAGCTGAGGATTAGGGCGTCTGATGTCCCTAAGACAGCATTCCGCACTCCGTATCGGCATTATGAGTTTTTGGTCATATCATTTGGGTTGACCAATGCCCCAGCAGCATTTATGGAGTTGATGAACCGAGTGTTCATGCCTTACTTGGACTTTTTCGTGATAGTCTTTATTGATGATATTCTGGTGTACTCCCGCAGCCAGGAGCAACACGAGCAGCACCTCAAAGTGGTTCTTCAGACTCTGAAGGATAGTCAGTTATATGCTAAGTTCTCGAAGTGTGAGTTCTGGTTGAGCTCGATTGCATTTCTGGGTCATGTCGTATCAGGAGAGGGTATTTAGGTGGTCCCGAAGAAGATTGAGGCAGTCACGAACTGGCCTCGACCAGTATCAACTACTGAGATTCAGAGTTTCTTGGGTTAGCAAGTTATTACCGTCGGTTCGTGGAGGGATTTTCATCCATAGCAGCCCCAATGACTAGATTGACCCAGAAGGGTGCCCAGTTCAGATGGTCAGACGAGTGTGAGGCGAGCTTTCAGAAGCTCAAGATAGATCTGACTACGACACTGATATTGGTTTTGCCCACAGGCTCAGGGCCTTATACAGTTTATTGTGATTCTTCCCATATTGGGCGTGGTGCAGTATTGATGCAGGATGGTAGAGTCATTGCTTATGCTTCGAGGGAGTTGAAGATCCACAAGAAGAATTATCCGGTTCATGATCTAGAGTTTGCAGCCATTTTTCATGCTTTGAAGATTTGGAGGCATTACCTATATCGTGTGACGTGTGAGGTGTACACTGATCACAAGAGTCTGTAGTACTTGTTCAAGCAGAAGGAGTTAAACTTGAGGCAGAGGAGGTGGTTGGAGCTATTGAAGGATTATGATGTTACTATTTTGTACCACCAGGGGAGAGCCAATGTGGTGGCCGATGTATTGAGTTGGAAGTCCGCCAGCATGAGTAGTCTTGCTTATATTCCGGTCATCCAGAGACCGCTTGCTTTGGATATTCAGGCCTTGGCAGATCGGTTCGTGAGGTTGGACATCTCTGAGCCTAGTAGAGTGTTAGCTTGCACGGTCGCTCGTTCTTCATTATTGGAGCGTATCCATGATCGGCAGTTTGATGATCCCCATTTTTGTGTCTTAAGAGACACGGTGCAGCGTGGAGGTTCCACGTAGGTGACTTTAGACGATGATGGTGTTTTGAGATTGCAGGGGTGAGTTTGTCTGCCCAATGTCGATGGGATTTTAGAGTTGATCTTAGCGGAGGCCCATAGTTCTCGGTATTCTATTCACCCGGGCGCCACGAAGATGTATTAGGACTTGTGGCAGCATTATTGGTGGCGTAGGATGAAGAAAGATATTGTTGCATATATGGCTCGATGTTTGAACTGTCAACACGTTAAGTATGAGCATCAAAGTCCTGGTGGTTTGTTTCAGAGGATTGAGCTTCCCAAGTGGAAGTAGGAGAGGATTACCATGGATTTCGTTACTGGACTTCCGATGACTCGGAAGAAGTTTGATGCCATTTGGGTCATTGTTGATAGGCTGACTAAGTTAGCGCATTTTATTCCTTTTGCAGCCACTTATTCATCAGAGAGGTTACCTGAGATCTACATCCGAGAGATTGTTCACCTTCATGGTGTGCCGGCATCTATCATTTCGGACTGGGGCACACAGTTTACCTCGCGCTTCTGGAGAGCAGTTCAACAGGAGTTGGGCACCCAGGTTCAGTTGAGCACAGCGTTCAATCCTCAGACGAACTATTCAGATATTGGAGGATATGCTCTGAGCCTGTGTCATTGATTTTGGAGGCTCGTGGGACCAGTATTTGCCTTTAGTAGAGTTCGCCTACAACAACAAATACCAGTCCAGCATTCAGATGGCTCCATATAAGGCGTTGTATGGTAGGCGATGTCAGTCTCCAGTCAGATAGTTTGAGCCGAGGGAGGCTCGGTTATTGGGTACAGATTTAGTTCAGGAGGCCTTGGATAAGGTCAAGATCATTCAGGACACACTTAGTTCGGCTTTGTCGTGGCAAAAGAGTTATACGGATCGTAAGGTTCGAGATGTAGCTTTTATGGTTGGTGAGCGGGTCTTGCTCCGAGTGTCGCCTATGAAGGGCATGATGAGATTTGGGAAGAAGGGCAAGCTTAGCCCTAGGTTCATTGGCCCATTTGAGATTCACGATCGTGTGGGAGAGGTGGCTTACAGATTTGCCTTGCCGCCCAGCTTGTCGGCCGTGTATCCAGTGTTTCATGTGTCCATGCTTCGAAGCTATCACGACGATCTAGCCCACGTTTTATATTTCAGCACTGTCCAGTTGGACAAGGATCTGTCTTACGAGGAGGAGCCGATTGCTATTCTAGACCGACAGGTTTGACAATTGAGGTCGAAGAGTTTTCCTTCAGTGCATGTCCAGTGGAGAGGTCAGCCTCCTGAGGCATCGACCTAGGATTCCGAGTCTGATATGCGGAGCCGTTATCCTCATCTATTTCCCGACTCAGGTACTTCTTTCTTTTATCCGTTCGAGGACGAACGGTTGTTTTAGAGGTGGAGAATGTGACGACCCAAAGGGTCATCACCTATTTTCTCTTTCATCCAGCGCTTCCGAGGCCTTGAAAACCTCATTTTTACTTGCCTCGATTTGCATGCACAGTCCGAGCGCGTAGCCAGAAAGATTATATGTTAAATTCTGTGAAAAATTTCAAAATGTGGCTTTAAAATAATTAAAGTTAACTTCGGTCAACATTTTTGGTAAACGGATCCGGACCCGTGATTTGACAGTCCCGGAAGGTCCTTAGAAAAATATGGGACTCGGGCATGTGCCTAGTGTCGAATTCCGAGGTCTAGAGCCCGAGAAAAGAATTTTTCTATGAAATTATTTTTCTGAAATTATTAAGGAAAAATGGAAATAAAAATTGGTTAAAGGACTGTGGTATCGGGCTCGTATTTTGGTTCCGACGCCCGGTACAAGTCTTATATATGGTTTAAGCACTTTCTGTGAAATTTGGTTGAAATCGGACGTCGTTTAATGTGTTTCGGACTATAAGTTCCAAATTTGAAAGTTTATGAAACTTAGAAGAAAATCATGTGTTTTGAGGCTTGATTCTATGTATATGATTTTATTTTGGCAATTTGATCGTACGAGTAAGTCCGTACGATGTTTTTAGGTTGGGTGCATGTTTGGTTTTGAGCCCTGACGGCTCGAGCGAGTTTTGGATAGGTGTCGAGTTGCATTTTTGAACTTTGGAAAAATATTGCAGGTCAGGTCTGGTGTCTTCGCATTTGCGTAGTTTTTCTCGCAAAAGCGAAATCGCAAATGCAAATATCTTATCGCAAATGCGAGAAATGGAGGCTTCAGCTTGGGTCGCAAACGCGACGATGGCATTCGCAAATGCGAGGATGGTCTGTCGCAAATGCAAACCTCCCCCTTTCCTCCAGTTTTCGCAAATGCGAATATTGTGTTCGCAATTACTAAGATTTCATGGTTCGCAATTGCGAACGCAAATTCGCAATTCCCACATCTGAGGCCTACATTTTTCATACTTAGACGGATTTTTCACCTCATTTCTTCATTCGTTCAACTCAAACACTCCATAGGCGATTTTCAAAGAAGTCTATCTTCTCCAAATCATTTGTAAGTTAATTTTTACTCAACTTGTTCAATCTTTTATCATCATTAAACATGTTTTCTTCTTAAAATCATAGATTTCCATGGGTGAAAATGGGGATTTTGGGTAGAACCTAGGTTTTCTTAAATTTGGGTATTTGGACCTCAAATTAAGGTCCAATTTCAAAACAAATCATAGATATGCACTCGTGGGGGAATGGGTAACCGGGTTTTTATTCGAATCTCGGGTTTTGACCACGTGGGCCCGGGGGCATTTTAGGAATTTTGGGCAAAACTTTGGCAAATTCATTTTTATGCATTCAAATTGGTTCAATTAGCATTTGTTGATACATTCAAGTAATTTGTGTTTATTACGGATTTAAGCTTTTGTTGGTTGTTCTATCCTTTAAATTTAGACTTCCCGTTTTAACTGTTGCCTCCTCACAGCACGTTTCCCCCTCCTTATATAACTATTTATTTCGTATTTATTTTTTGTAATATATATCATAACTGCACAGGTTTATCTAGTAGTCTGGTCTAGCCTCGTAACTACTTCGCCGGGGATAGGCTAGGCACTTACCATCACATGGGGTCGGTTGTGCTGATACTACACTCAGTGCATCTTTTTGCACAGATTTAGGAGCAACTTTTAGACCTCAGCAGTAGGATTTGATCGGGAGCTGACTTCAGTCCAGGGACTTTCGAGGTATCCTAGCTGACGTTCGCAGGCCAGAGTCCCTTCTATATTATTAGTTTGTTTTCCTTGTACAGAGACAAATATTGATTTACTTCTATTCAGACTTGTTTTTAGCACTCTTTAGTAGTTCCTGAGTTAGCGACACCAGTCTTGGGTAGAGAAATGTCAAACTTCCACATTTTGGTTTCAGATATCTATATTTTTAAGACTTCCGCTTTATTTTATATGACTCGCATTATTATTAATGTTGAGATGTTATCAGAAAATGTTCAAATGCTTGTCTTGCCTAGCTCCGATAGTAGGTGCCATCACGACTTTTGATGGTGGGAAATATGGGTTGTGATAAGTTGGTATCAGAGCTCTAGGTTACATAGGTCTCGCTACTCACGGACAAACTTGGTAGGGTCTGAGGGATCGGTACATAGTTGTCTGTATTTATTCCCCAGAGGCTACGGAGTTTGGAAAAATCTCACTCTTGTTCTTTCTTGTCGTGCGATTCTTTCTCTCAAATACTGATTGTCTTTCTACTCTGTTCTTTCGCAGATGGTGAGAACATGTGCTTCCTCTTCTACCACGTAGCAGCCCGAGCCCCCAACAGCTATTCCTACAAGGGGCAGAGGCCAAGGCAGGGACAGAGCTCAGCCCCGGGCAGCAGTCCCAGAGGTGGAGCCTCATATCGATTATGATGAGGAGGTTCCAGCCCCAGTAGCTACGGTGGGCCCAACTCAGGTCCCAGGAGGGTTCATGGTTATCATAGATATTTAGGACGCTTTGGTTAGACTGGCAGGCTTTATAGAGAGCGTCACTAGAGCGGGTTTGCTTCCAGTAGCACCAGCCACTTCTCAGGCTGGAGAAGGAGTTCAGATTCCTGCTACACGTACTCCAGAGCAGGTAGCTCCCCAGGCTCATGTTCCAGTGGTTCAGCCAGCGGTGGCACTCAGGCAGGTATAGTGACCCAGGCCGGTGATGGAGTGGCTATGTCCTCAGATGCTTTGTGGAGGCTTGATAGGTTCTCCAAGCACTTCACCACCACTTTCAGCGGTACTTCTTTAGAGGATCCACATGACTTCTTATTTAGCTGCCATGAGATCCTTCGGACTATGGGTATTGTGGAGACCAATGGGGTCGACTTTGCCACCTTTCGACTTGCAGGATCCGCCAAGACTTGGTGGAGGGACTATTATTTACCCAGACCAGCAGGGTCGCCATCATTGACATGGGATCAGTTTGCGGAGTTGTTTTTGGAGAAGTTTCTCCCAATTACTCAGTGAGAAGCACTTCACAGGCAGTTCGAGCACCTCCAGCAGGGCTCTATGACAGTCACGCAGTATGAGACTCGGTTCATTGATCTTTCACGCCATGCTATTGTTATACTCCCCACAGAGCGAGAGAGGGCGCAGAGGTTTATTGATGGATTGATTCAGCCAATCCGTCTCCAGATGGCTATGAGAGCCGGTAGTAAGATTTCTTTTCAGGAGGCAGCCAATGCGGCCCGTAGAGTTGAGATGGCTCTTGCACGGGGAGGTGGTCATGGGTCAAATAAGAGGCCCCGTCATGCAGGTAGGTTCAGTTGTACCTCGTTTGGAGATAGATATTCTTATGATAGAGGTCATCCTCCGAGGCCCTTTCAGTCAGCCCTACAGGTCTTTCATGGTACTTCAGAGGGTCGTGGTTCCCAGTCGCATTATTCTGACCAGCAGCTTCACAGTTCCCCATCAACACCCATCAATGCCCTACCACTTCAGAGTTTTCGGGGTGGACATTCAGGTCGATAAGCTCAGTCACAGTCTTCTCAGCTGCAGCATTCAGGCGGGTGCTATGAGTGTGGTAAGTATAGTCACATCAGGAGGGCTTTCCCAAGGCTGAGGGGTGCTCAGTCACAGCAGCAGGGTCCTTGTCCTATGATACAGGCGTCAGGTGATCCACAGGCTGCCCACCCAGCTAGAGGTGGGGGTAGAGGCCATAGAGGTGGAGGTAGGGATCATAGAGGTGGAGCTCGGACCGCCAGAGGCAGAGGCCAGCCAGCAGCCGATCGTCCCGGAGAGATGGTTCAGGGAGGTGGGGCCCAGCCCCGGTGTTATGCTCTTCCAGCCAGGCCAGAGGCTGAGTCTTCAGATGCAGTCATTACAGGTACTATTCTGGTCTGTGATAGGGATGCTTCAGTGCTATTTGACCCTGGGTCTATGTATTCATATGTGTCGTCCTATTTTGCACCCTTCTTGTCTATGCCTAATGATGCTTTGGGTATATTCCTATTTATGTATCTACACTGGTGGGTGATTCTATAGTGGTCGACCGAGTCTATCGTTCCTGTGTGGTAGTGTTTTAGGGTCTTAAGACCTGTGTTGATTTATTGCTCTTAGACATGGTGGATTTCGACGTTATATTAGGGATGGATTGGTTGTCCCCGTATCATGCTATCTTGGATTGTCACGCCAAGTCCATGACCTTGGCTTTGCCAGATTTGCCCTGATTAGAGTTGAGAGGGACCCCAGGACATGCCACCCACATTGTTATTTCATATATGAAGGCTCGACGTACGGTCGAGAAGGGGTGTTTAGCTTATCTGGCGTATGTTTGTGATTCCAGCACAGAGGTTCCTTCTATTGATTTTGTTCCTATTGTTCGGGAGTTCCCTGAGGTTTTCAGTGAGGTTTTCCCTTCAGACCTGCCGGGTATGCCGCTCGACAGGGATATTGATTTCTGTATTGATCTGGCTCCAGGCACGCAACCCATTTCTATTCCGCCGTATCGCATTGCCCCGCCAGAGTTGAAGGTGCTAAAGGATCAGTTGAAAGATATTCTAGAGAAGGGTTTTATTAGACCTAGTTTCTCCTTGGGGTGCGCCGATGTTATTTGTGAAGAAAAAAGATGGATCGATGAGGATGTGCATTGATTACCGGCAATTGAACAAAGTGATGATTAAGAACAAGTATCCACTGCCGATGATTGATGATTTGTTTGACCAGCTTCAGGGTGCAAAGGTGTTCTCAAAGATAGACTTGAGATCTGGATACCATCAGCTAAAGATTAGGGCGTCTGATGTCCCTAAGATAGCATTCCACACTCGGTATGGGCATAATGAGTTTTTGGTCATGTCATTTGGGTTGACCAGTGACCCAGCAACATGGCCTTACTTGGACTTGTTCGTGATAGTCTTTATTGATGATATTCTGGTGTATTCCCGCAGCCAGGAGGAGCACGAGCAACACCTCAAAGTGGTTCTTTAGATTCTGAAGGATAGTCAGTTATATGCTAAGTTCTCGAAGTGTGAGTTCTGGTTGAGCTCAGTTGCGTTTCTGGGTCATGTCGTATTAGCAGAGGATATTTAGGTGGTCCCGAAGAAGATTGAGGCAGTCACGAACTGGCCTCGACCAGTATCAACTACTGAGATTCAGAGTTTCTTGGGTTAGCAGGTTATTACCGTCGGTTCGTGGAGGGATTTTCATCCATAGCAGCCCCAGTGACTAGATTGACCCAGAAGGGTGCCCGGTTCAGATGGTCAGACGAGTGTGAGGGGAGCTTTCAGAAGCTCAAGATAGCTCTGACTACGGCACCGATATTGGTTTTTCCCACATGCTCAGGGCCTTATACAGTTTATTGTAATGCTTCCCGTATTGGGCTTGGTGCTGTATTGATACAGGATGGCAGTGTCATTGCTTATGCTTCGAGGTAGTTGAAGATCCACGAGAAGAATTATCCGGTTCATGATCTAGAGTTGGCAGCCGTTGTTCATGCTTTGAATATTTGGAGGCATTACCTATATGGTGTGACGTGTGAGGTTTACACTGATCACAAGAGTCTGCAGTACTTGTTCAAGTAGAAGGAGTTAAAGTTGAGGTAGAGGAGGGGATTGGAGCTATTGAAGGATTATGATATTACTATTTTGTACCATCCGGGGAGAGCCAATGTGGTGGCCGATGCATTGAGTAGGAAGTCCGCCAGCATGGGTAGTCTTGCTTATATTCCGGTCAGCCAGAGACTGCTTGCTTTGGATATTAAGGCCTTGGACAATCGGTTTGTGAGGTTGGACATGTCTGAGCCTAGCAGTGTGTTAGCTTGCACGGTCGCTCGTTCTTCATTATTGGAGTGTATCCGTGATCGGCAGTTTGATGATCCCCATTTGTGTGTCCTAAGAGACACGGTGTAGCGTGGAGGTTCCACGAAGGTGACCTTAGACGATGATGGTGTTTTGAGATTGCAGGGGCGAATTTGTGTGCCCAATGTTGATGGGATTCGAGAGTTGATCTTAGCGGAGGCCCATAGTTCTCGGTATTCTATTCACCCAGGCACCGTGAAGATGTATCAGGACTTGCGGCAACATTATTAGTGGCATAGGATGAAGAAAGATATTGTTGCATATGTGGCTCGATGTTTGAAATGTCAGCAGGTTAAGTATGAGCATCAAATGCCTGGTGGTTTGTTTTAGAGGATTTTCTCGAGTGGAAGTGGGAGAGGATTACCATGGATTTCATTACTGGACTTCCGATGACTCAGATGAAGTTTGATGCCATTTGGGTCATTGTTGATAGGCTGACCAAGTCAGCACATTTTATTCCTATTGCAGCCACTTATTCATCAGGGAGGTTAGCTGAGATCTATATCCGAGAGAAATTTCGCCTTCATGGTGTGCCGACATCTATCATTTTGGACCGGGGCACGCAGTTTACCTCGCGCTTTTGGAGAGCAGTTCAGCAGGAGTTGGGCACCCAGGTTCAGTTGAGCACAACGTTCCATCCTCAGACGAACTATTCAGATATTGGAGGATATGCTCCGAGCCTGTGTCATTGATTTTGGAGGCTCGTGGTACCAGTATTTGCCTTTAGCAGAGTTCGCCTACGACAACAGCTACCAGTCCAGAATTCAGATGGCTCCATATGAGGAGTTGTATGGTAGGCGATGTTGATCTCCAGTCAGATGGTTTGAGCCGGGGGAGGCTCGGTTATTGGGTACATATTTAATTCAGGAGGCCTTGGATAAGGTCAAGATCATTCAGGACAGACTTTGTTCGGCTCAGTCGTGGCAAAAGAGTTATGCAGATCGTAAGGTTCGAGATGTAGCTTTCATGGTTGTTAAGCGGGTCTTTCTCCGAGTGTCGCCTATGAAGGGCATGATGAGATTTGGGAAGAAGGGCAAGCTTAGACCTAGGTTCATTGGCCTATTTAAGATTCTCGATCATGCGGGAGAGGTGGCTTACAGACTTGCCTTGCCGCCCAGCTTGTCAGCCATGCATCCAGTGTTTCATGTGTCCATGCTTCGGAGGTATCACGGCGATCCGGCCCACGTGTTAGATTTCAGCACTATCCAGTTGGACAAGGATCTGTCTTACGAGGAGGAGCCAATATCTATTCTAGAACAACAGGTTTGACTGTTGAGGTCGAAGAGTTTTCCTTCAGTGCGTGTCCAGTGGAGAGGTTAGGCTCCTGAGGCATCGACCTAGGAGTTCGAGTCTGATATGCGGACCCGTTATCCTCATCTATTTCCCGACTCAGGTACTTCTTTCTTTTGTCCGTTCGAGGACAAATGGTTGTTTTAGAGGTGGAGAATGTGACGACCCAAAGGGTCATCACCTATTTTCTATTTCATCCCACGCTTCCGAGGCCTTGAAAACCTTATTTTTACTTGCCTCAATTTGCATGCACAGTCCGGGCGCGTAGCCAGAAAGATTATATGTTAAATTCTGTGAAAAAGTTCAAAATGTGGCTTTAAAATGATTAAAGTTGACTTCGGTCAACATTTGTGGTATACGGACCCGGACCCGGACCCGGACCCGTGATTTGACGGTCTCGGAGGGTCCGTAGAAAAATATGGGACTCGAGCATGTGCCCGGAGTCGAATTCCGAGGTCTAGAGCCCGAGAAAAGAATTTTTCTGTGAAATTATTTTTCTGAAATTATTAAGGAAAAATGGAAATAAAAATTGGTTAAAAGATTGTGGTATCGGGCTCGTATTTTGGTTCCGACAACCTTTTACAAGTCTTATATATGGTTTAAGCACTTTCTGTGAAATTTGGTTGAAATCGGACGTCGTTTGACGTGTTTCGGACTATAAGTTCCCAATTTGAATGTTTATGAAACTTAGAAGAAAATCGTGTGTTTTGAGGCTTGATTCTATGTATATGATATTATTTTGGTGATTTGATCGCACGAGTAAGTTTTTACGATATTTTTAGGTTGGGTGCATGTTTGGTTTTGAGTCCCGAGGGCTCGGGTGAGTTTTGGATAGGTGTCGAGTTGCATTTTTGAACTTTGGAAAAATATTGCATGTCAGGTCTGGTGTCTTCGCATTTGCAAAGTTTTTCTCGCAAAAGTGAAATCGCAAATGCGAGAAATGGGGGCTTCAGCTTGGGTCGCAAATGCGACGATGGCATTCGCAAATGCGAGGATGGTCAGTCGCAAATGCGACATGGTTTTCGTAAATGTGAACCTCCCCCTTTCCTCCAGTGTTCGCAAATGTGAATACTGTGTTCGCAATTCCCAGGATTTCAGGGTTCGCAATTACGAACCCAAAATTCGCAATTCCCACATCTGAGGCCTGCATTTTTCATACTTCGACGGATTTTTCACCTCATTTCTTCATTCTTTCAACTCAAACACTCCATAGGCGATTTTCAAAGAAATCTATCTTCTCCAAATCATTTATAAGTTAATTTTTACTCAACTTCTTCAATCTTTTATCATCATTAAATATGTTTTCATCTTAAAATCATAGATTTCCATTGGTGAAAATGGGGATTTTGGGTAGAACCTAGGTTTTCTTAAATTTGGGGATTTGGACGTCAATTTGAGGTCCGATTTCAAAAAAATCATAGATAAGAACTCGTGGGGGAATGGGTTACCAAGTTTTGGATCGAACCTCGGGTTTTAACCACGTGGGCCCGGGGGCGTTTTGGGAATTTTGGGCAAAACTTTGGAAAATTCATTTTTATGCATTCAAATTGGTTCAATTAGCATTTGTTGATACATTCAAGTAATTTATGGCTAGATTCGAGCGGTTTTGTGGTGAATTCGAGGGGCAAAGCTATACTAGAGGATTGAGTCGAGTTTGGAGCATTCGAGGTAAGTGTTTGATCTAACTCTGGCTTGAAGGAATAGAAGCAAAGTCTTATTTGCTAATTGCTATTTGTCGAGTACGGTGTATAGGCATGGTGATGAGTATCTATACACCGGTGTCTAGCATGATAGTGTGTCCTTATATTGGGATTATCCCGAATCATTGTGATTCTTACATGCTTGTTTGATGATTTCTATATACTGTAAAGAGCATGAGATAGAGATTTTGAAATGACTCTTGGAGCTATGGATCGAATGTTAAGGTAAATTTAAGTGAAAATTGTAAGAAAGTGAAAGAGTTGATGATTTCTCCCTTGTCGGGACGTGCTATTGGTTTTGTTGATTTTCTCCCTTGCCGGGATTTAGTTGCGTTGTTATATTCCCCTTGCCGGGATTGCTGTCGCCGGTTACAACTCCTACCTTACCCCTTACTTGTGATTGTTGATTGGGTGAGGTTTGGTTGTTTAATATATGGATCGGGTTGCACGCCGCAATAACACTATATAATTGAGGATCAGGTTGCATGCCGCAACAACACTATGTAATCGAGGATCGGGTTTCACGCCACAACAACACTATATAATTTAGGATCGGTTGCACGCCGCAACAACACTATATAATTGAGGATCGGGTTGCACACCGCAACATCACTGTATACTTGTGGTTTGGGTTGCACGCCGCAACAGTGATAATTCAGGATCGGGTTGCACGTCGCAACAGTATTGTATGTGATCGGATTGGATTGCGCGCGCAACAAGCTATAGCTTAATTGTGTTTATTCCGGATTTAAGCTTCTGTTGGCTGTTCTATCCTTTAAGTTTAGACTTACTGTTTTAACTGTTGTATCCCCACAACACGTTTCCCCCTCCTTATATAACTGTTTATTTCCTGTTTATTTTCCGCAATATATATCATAACTGCACAGGTTTATCTGGTAGTCTGGTCTAGCCTCGTCACTACTTCGTCGGGGTTAGGCTAGGCACTTACCAGCGCATGGGGTCGGTTGTGCTGATACTACACTCTGTGCATATTTTTGCACAGATTTAGGAGTAGCTTTTGGACCTCAGCAGTAGGATTTGATCGGGAGCTGACTTTAGTCCAGGGACTTTCGAGGTATCCTAGCTGACGTTCGCAGGCCGGAGTCCCTTCTATATTATTAGTTTGTTTTCCTTGTACCGAGATAAATATTGATGTACTTCTATTCAGACTTATTTTTAGCACTCTTTAGTATTTCGTGAGTTAGCGATACTAGTCTTGGGTAGAGAAATGTCAAACTTCCGCATTTTGCTTTCAGATATCTATGTTTTTAAGACTTTCGCTTTATTTTATATGACTCGTATTATTTTTTATGTTGAGATGTTATCAGAAAATATTCAAATGCTTGGCTTGCCTAGCTCCGATAGTAGGCGCCGTCACGACTCCCGATGGTGGAAAATCTGGGTCGTGACAACAAGGGAATTAAGAAATTTAATATAGAAATCCCGGCAAGGGAACACGGTTAAAGAATTAATCCCAGCAAAGGCATAACATCAACAATCTCAACATCCCGGCAAGGGAACAATTTAATAACTCATTCTCTTCTTTCACTTTCATTTCATAACTCACTTTACCACTTGAGCCAATGCTCCATAGGGTTCAATTATTCCATATACTTTTACAAGCTTTTCTTAAT
This sequence comes from Nicotiana glauca, assembly GCA_026770625.1. Lineage (NCBI taxonomy): Eukaryota > Viridiplantae > Streptophyta > Magnoliopsida > Solanales > Solanaceae > Nicotiana > Nicotiana glauca. Next base: position 135,085 of record MU741650.1, read on the forward strand.
GATTAAAATCATCACCAATGCATTAAGATACAACGAATTCAAGATATTCACAATTTAAAGACTCACGGTCATGCTAGACACTAACGTGTAGATACTCACCATGCCTACACATCGTACTCGATAATTACCACATAGCAATTAAGACTCAACTCCTAATCCCTCAAGCTAGGGTTAAACCAAACACTTACCTTGATGCTTTGAATTCAACTCAAGTCTCAATTATAGCTTTGCCCCTCGATTCCACTACCAATCCACTCGAATCTAGTCACAAGTTACTTAATTACATCAATAAACGCTAAATGAATCAATTTGAATGCTTAAAAATGAATTTTCTAAAGTTTTGCCCAAAAAATCCAAAATCGCCCCCGGGCCCACGTGGTCAAAACTCGATGTTCGAACCAAAACCCGATTACCCATTCCCCCACGAACTCAAATATAATTTGATTTGAAATCGGACCTCAAATTGAGGTCCAAATCCCCAATTTTTAAAAAATCTAGGTTTTACCCAAAACACCCAATTTCACCCATGAAAATCCTTGATTTTAAGTTGAAAACATGTTAAATGATGTTGATGATTGAAAGAAATGAGTAAAAACTAACTTACAATTGATTTGGAAGAAAATTTATTCTTGAAAAATCGCCCAAAGAAGTTTGTGATTTGAAAGAATGTTAAAAATGATTCAAAGTTCGACTAAGTATAAAATATGTAGGTTGAGATGTGGGAAATGCGAACTGGGGTTCGTAATTGCGAACCCCGACCTGATATGCTAATTGCGAAGTTTGGTTCGCATTTGCGAACACTGACCAAAATGGGGGACTTCGCATTTGCGACCAAAAGTGTCGCATTTGCGACAGTTCCAGTTCCACATTTGCGATCCCTGACCATTATGGGCACCTTCGCATTTGGGAGCTCGCATTTGCGAGCCAGGCTTCACAAATGCGAATGCGAAGCCTACAGGTCAGATCATACCAGCAATTTTCCAAGTTCAAAAATGTAACCTGTGGCCTATCCTAAACTCGAGGCTCCAAACCAAATATGCACACAACCTCGAAAGCATCCTACAGACTTATCCGTATGTTCAAATCGCCAAAATAACATCATATACATCGAATTAAGCCTCAAAATTCAAGATTTCTTCCAAATTTCATAAAATCTCATTTTTTTTCCATTTTAGGTCAGAATCACGTCAAACGACGTCCGTTCTCAACCAAACTTTACAGAAAGTGCTTAAACCATATATAAGATCTGTATCGGGCGCCGGAACTAAAATGCGGGCCCGACACCATCACTTTCTAATCAGATTTCATTTCCAATTTCCTTAAATATTTTCAGAAAATAATTTTACTAAAAAAAATTTATTTCTCGGGCTTGGGACCTCGGAATTCGATTCCGGCAATACGCCCAGTCCATATTTTTCTACGGACCCTCCGGGACCGTCAAATCACGAGTCCGGGTCCGTTTACCTAAAATGTTGATCGGAGTCAAATTTTATCATTTTAATACCAAAATTTAGTATTTTTCACAGAAATTCATATTTAAGCTTTCCGGCTACGCGCCCGGACTGCGCACGCAAAATGAGGCAACTATAAATGAGGTTTTCAAGGCTTCGGAAGCACATAATGGGTAAGAAAATAGGTGATGACCCTTTGGGTCGTCACAAAATATGTGCCTGAATTTCTTATATAAGGCACTACTGGAAGCTTGGGATATAGTTTGTCGACCTAAGCAAGAAGGAGGATTGGGGATAATTGATTTCACTATTTTGAATGAAGCAGCCATGGCTAAGTACGTATGGAATATAGCCCATAAAATAGACAACTTATGGGTGAGGTTGGTAAACCATATTTACCTTTAAGGTAGTAACTAGTGGTAATACTCTCCGTCTGTAGACAGTTGTTGATATTAGAAAAGTGTACTTTATTAGAGACAGATTCAGTGCTGAATATATACAAAATGGATGGCTTTCGACAATAGGAAAATACACTATAAGGAGTGGATACAAGTGGCGAAAACCTCCGAAGTCTGACCGGAGAAGATGGATGTGGAACAGTTCCAACACGTCAAAACATAGCTTCATATGCTGGCTAGCCATGCGCAGGAGATTACTGAATAAAGACATATATTGTTTAGATTAGGGATCAACCAAGACAGTCTGTGTCTGCTATGTGAGAACTATAATGAATTAGTGAAAAATATATTCTTTAAATGTTATTATGCCAGATTATGCCTAGAACAGATATTACAGTGGCTACAAATGAGCATACAAAAGTAAGCTTTATGGCATTTTAGAATTCCACACCCTTAGGTGATTTGTACACCAATCAAGCCGGTATGCAAGGATTTTTTCCTTGTAGGAGTAACTGGAAGACACGGTAGGAAAGATAGGGTGTGGATTGAAAAATTTTATAAATAGAAGAGGATAGAATATGAAGGTTGAATAGAAAGATTTACGCAGATAGAAGAAAATATGATAGATAGAGATGAGTAGGAAGTAGTGAGAGTACACTGTATTTATTTTGTGGTGATTAATAAAAAAATTTCTTTCCACCCACCAAACAAGGTGTAGTGGTGGACTAGTGATCTAATTGTGCTCAGATTGTGCTGCTAAGATAGTTTTGAGTGTTGAGATGACGATGTATTAGGTGAATTTTAACGAGAGAAAGAAGGTGTATATCTATGTATATCCCCTATATATATATATATATATATATATATATATATATATATATATGATATACAAAGTACATATGATATACAATATATATATATGATATACAAAATATACACGTGATATATATTTACAGCTCTATTTCAGCTCTGATATTTTGATGCTATATCAGTTCAAAGCCCCTCAAATCTTCGTGAAAATTTGTATAATATCCAAATTAATTTCGACGAAACCCACTAAAAAATTACTAATAAATTTTAATTTCGTATTCAAGCTTCAAAATGAGTCTCTAATGGTGGTTCTTCAAAACTTCCTTCAACTATTCACCAAATCATAGGGTATTCATCAAAGGTACACTTTTAATTTGATAAAATTATATGGCGGAAGAAGCAGTGGTCTAGTGGACGCACGAAATAAGTTCATGCCAGAAAAAGAAAAAAAAAACTAAAAGAACCTGTTATGGGGCTAATCTAATCAATTGATGATCAGAAATGGTGGGGGAGAAGGGAGGAAAGAACTGGCGGGCAAACAAAAGTATAAGAATAATAAAAATAAAAATAAAGAAAGGGGGAGAGTCTTATTAAGCCTGTACTATTTTTTGTTAGCTACTGATTTTATGTAAGCTAAACGCGTACAAATTTAACCAAAGAGATAGTACATTTGTGTAAGTTCTCTTAAAACATACCCAGGCAATTTGCTGTTATTAACATGCCTTTGCAATTGTTGGAAAAAGAAATTAGTCATTGAACGAATTTTAAACTTGCCAAGAATGTTCAAATGCAGAACTAGAAAAATCCCATGGATTATATATGATTTTATTTAGTAATTATTTTCTAGAATGGCCAGAAAAGGTAATTAACTTACTGTTTGTTTGAACAAGCTAATATGATTGCCTCTTCAGCTAATAGCGGATACTCCTAATAAGTTGTGATAACCTGCAGATTGATACACAAATTGAGAATTAGGATTTTTGAAAATTAGTTATTGGTTTTGGCGGGAAAAGTGGTTATCACTTAAGTGACACTTTATACATTTCAGCATTTACTTTTTGTATTTCTTCAGCATGTTTTAGTCTTATAAATAGAAAACATTTGAAACGTAACTCATTCAGAATATTGTATTGGATCTGAGCTCTCTATTTCCCTCTCTTCTCTCAATTATGTCTTCTCCTTCTTCTTTTTCTCTTGTTCTTCTCTTATCTTTGCTCGAGTGCACTGTTACATTGGCTTGGTACCTAGATTTTAGTTGACGATAGGCCCATGACGAGCTGTTGACGTTGTGATTGGTAATCAACCCATGAATTTGCAGGAGCAGTACAAGGATCTAGTAGCTCAACAGCTAGATCTGCAATCAGAATTGGCACAAAAACAACAAAAATTAAGAGATGATTTGGAAAAACGTCATGGTGAACTTCTGCAGATGGTCATTGCTCTCAAACACTCCTTTGATGGTTTGCAATTGAGTCAACAATCAAAGGATAGTGCATCTACATCATTTCCGAAGGAAAAAATACTCCAGTCATGTCAGGGTAATTTAGGTCCCAAGCCTTACTGTATTAATGCTAATCGAAATCATAACCTAATTTTCCTCATTTCAATGTGGAGAATTTGAGGACATGGTTGTATAGAATTGAACAGTATTTCTCAAAGGATGAAACTCCTCTCAATCAGAGAGTGAGGTTAGTAGGTATGAACCTTGATGATGAGGCATTAGCTTGGCATCAGGCATACCTTCAGTATAGGAATTTACATGTGTTACGTTACTTGTATGGGATGAGTACATAGATGAGCATATCGAAACCTTTAGTGGTAACATCTCTGATCCTATGGTTGAACTGAAACAATTGAAACAAACAGGATCTGTAAAATAGTTTCAATTTGCTTTTGATAGATTAGTGGCTCAGTGTAATGTAATAGTGGAGCAGGCTATCTTTTGTTTCCATGGTGGTTTGAACGAGGAATTAGTGAATCCTATCATGATGCACGATCCTAAGACACTAACTAAGACCTGCAGGTTAGCTAGACTTGCTGAAGCTACTCTACCTGCAAATGCCAGAGTTCACAGACACTCTACTGCTTATGTTGCTAGGAGAAATTCTTATGAGATTCTAGTTGTTCGTAGTTCATCCTACCAAGAAGTGGAACCTACACCAAGGTCGGACTTACATGCTGCTAACAATGCTGTAGTACCTAGGAACAGAAGGACTATATCTCTAGATGAGATGCAAGCAAAGAGGGCACAAGGAATATGTTATTTCTGTGATGAAAAATATTTTGTTCTCCACAAATGTAATCTTCCCAAACAAATGTTTGTATTGGAGCTTGAGTCATCAGAAGCCTCTCCCGAGGAAGAAGGAAACATTCAGCATAAGGTTGGGCTATCTCCTGAAGAATGGACTACTGATGAGGGTGAGCATCCATACATTTCATTTTGTGTTTTAGCTGGTATTCAGGGAGCTCAAACTATCTATATAACTGGTTATATTAACAAACGACCCATTCAAATTCTATTGAATGGGGGTAGTATCCATAGTTTCATAGACTCATCATCATCCAAGAAGCAAGGCTGCACTATTATACCTATAAGCTGAGTTATGTTATTTTGGAAAAAAATATCTTGGAAGAAATTTCTGGGGTGGTACATAATTCAAGTGGATGTTGGAAGGTACTATTTATATGTCAGATCTTATTGTGTTTTCAGTTGGTGGATATGATCTGGCATTAGGAGCACTATGGATGAAGACATTAGATTCAGTCATAATGGACTACTCTGCCCTTACCATGACCTTTAATTATCAGGGTAAGGAACACATTTTGTAGGGAGTATCAGAAGATTGCAGACTCTCTAGTCCTAAAGCTGTTAACAGATATCAAGATGATGATGCCCAGTTATTTATGCTACAAGTCAAAAATGGCAGTCCTTCTTCTAATGCTGAAGGTGAAGGGCTTCTGCATGCCTTGTATCTTCCTGAAGATGCAGCCTTACCTCAACCACTCAGCGAGCTCCTTGCTAGTTACAAACAGGTATTCTCAGAACCTACTACACTGACACTACAAAGGGGTGCATTTGATCATAGAATTTCCTTGCACCCAGGAACCAAACCAATCAACATTAGACCTTATAGATATTATTCCATGAAGAAAGACATAATTGAAAAGCTAGTTAAATAAATATTGCAGCAATGGGTCATATAGTATAGCAACAGCCTTTTTTCTTCACATGTAATGGTGGTGGGTAAAAAGATGGACATCAGAGATTATGTGTTGATTATAGAGAATTGAATCAGTGCACTATTAAGGATAAGTTTCCTATGCCTTATCATTGATGGTTTTCTAGATGAATTAGTAGGTGCTTCTATATTTTCTAAGATTGATCTTAGATCTGGATACCACCAGATCAGAATAGTTCTTGAGAATATTTCTAAAACTACTTTTAAAACTCACGTTGGACATTATGAGTACTTAGTGATTCCTTTTGGCCTCACCAATGCTCCATCTACTTTTCAATGCGTAATGAATCATAATTTTTAGGAGGTCTTGAGGAAATTTGTACTTGTTTTATTTGATGATATCCTAGTATATAGTAGGACTTTGCAAGATCATGTCCTTCACTTACAAACAGTCTTCAAGTTGATGGTACAGAACAACCTTTTGGCAAAATAATCTAAGTGTGTTTGGAGTTCCATGCGTGGAGTACTTAGGTCATTTCATATGAGCTCAAGGTGTTGCTACTGATCCCAGGAAGGTAGCAGTAGTTAAGTGGTGGCCTACCCTTGTCAATGTTAAGCAATTGAGGGGATTCCTTGGTTTGGCTGGTTATTACAAGATATTCATCAAAGATATGGCCTTATCAGTCGACCTTTGACAGATCTCCTGAAGAAAGACAACTTCTCATGGACAGATCTCCTAGCTTTGCTTGACTATTCATTACCTTTTGTTGTTGAAAATGATGCTAGTGGAACTGGCATTGGAGCTTTCCTTATGTAGAATCATCACCCCATTGCTTTTATTAGCAAGGGCCTAGAACCTAGGCATGTTGCTCTATCTGTTTATGAAAGGGAACTCTTACCTTTGGTCTTTGTTATGACAAAATGGTCACACTACCTCCTCAGTCAATACTTCATTATTAGAACTGACCAGAAAACATTGAACTGCTTAAGCTACAAACTGATTCCCAAATCAGATGGTTAGCCAAACTCCTGCCCTTTGGTTTTGAAGTTCAATAAAAATATGGTAAAACAAATATGGCTGCAGATGCTTTTTCTAGAGTTCGAGGTGCAGCACTCATGTTGATGATGATATATTCATTACAAGTTGATTTATGGCAGGAAATCCAAGCAAGTTGGCATGCTGATCCAGAACTTGAATCTCTCATTACTTCCATACAACAGTAACCTCAAAAAACGTCACATGGCTGAATGACCAGCTTAGAAGGCAGGGCAAAATACTGGTTGGAAATGATGCTGCATTGAGGTCTAAAATCCTTACCCTTCGGCATTTCTCTTCCTCTAGTGACCACTTTGGGATTGATGCTAATAATAGGAAGGTGCTCACCTATTTTTATTGAAAAGGTATCAGAAATGATATAGTCCACTTTGCTCACAAATTCTCTATATGTAAGAGAAACAAATATGATACTGGAGCCTCCCCTGGTCTTCTCCAACCCTTACCCATACATGCTCTTCCTTGGACTGACATCACCATGGATTTCATTGAAGGTCTCCCTAAGTCAAAAGGAAAATCTATTATATAGGTCATAGTTGATCGACTAACCAAGAATGCTCATTTTATTGCCTTGTCTCACCCCTACACTGTACAATCTCTTATCCCAATCTTTAAGGAAAACATTTTGAAACTCCATGGGTTCCCTGCTTCTATTACTAGTGATAGAGATCCCATCTTTATTAGTTGTTATTGAAAGGAATTCCTCATTACTCATGGTATTACTTTGAACACTTCTAATACCTGCCACCCGCAAATTGATGGACAAATTAAGGTCCTTAACAGATGCATCGAAACTACATGCGATTATTTTGCATTGACTCACCCACCGATTGGTCCTTCTTTCTTTCTTTCTCTTTCTGAATGGTGGTACAACATCAGTCCACACTGGGCTATACAAACATATCTTTTTAAGCTTCTCTATGGTTATCCTCCACCTTTGCATTTACCTTACTTGCCAGGTGACTTAGATGTTGCTTCTATTGAGGACATCTCCTTGTTGCGAGAATTCAAACTCCAATTGGCAAAATTTCATCTCACTCGAGTCCAACAAAGAATGCAGTCTCAAGCCAATGCTTGTCACACCTTCTTTTTTTCTACTACACCCCCAGAAAGGGTATAATAAAGAGACTTTTTTCCAATTAAAAGACAGTCAAAACGAGATTTTTTTAACTAAAAGATTCAGAGTCACCACTTGGGAGATTTATGGTATCCTAAGTCACCGGTTTAAAATCCCGAATCGAGGAAAAGAATGATTCTGTTTAATAGTCCGCGAGCCAGAAATCCGAGTAAGGAATTCTGTTAACCTGGGCGAAGATGTTAGGCATTCCCGAGTTTCGTGGTTCTAGCACGGTCGCTCAACTGCTATATTCGGCTTAATTATCTGATTTTAATACATTTTGAACCTTTGTGCAAATTTTAGCTTTTAACCGCTTTTGTTCAATTTTTTAAAGAATGTTGAACGTCATTTAAAACATGTTTTTGGATCACGTCACATGAAATGCACCCGGATCCGCAACACATTTTAATCAACATTTTAGGATTTGGATTTGGGTCGCATAAAATGCGCACCCAGGTTTAAGAAGGTAGATTTATTAAAATGCGCGCCTAAAGCAACTAGCGTGTTGATATCTTTGCAGGAAGCCATGAAAATTAGCTAAATGGCCGTCCCGGTTTCTAAGTATTTTAATGGATATAATTAAAGAGGGCCACGCAATTTGTGAATTTTATTTGGCGCGGCACACCTCAACTTATTTTAAAGGACGTCCTAAAAATGAACTATTATTCTCTATTAAGGTTGTCTCTATCCTAAAAGGAACTTAACTTATTAACATTATGAATTAATTAATCATCAAAGTATTTAAGAAAACTCGAGCCACAAGGTCAAGTCCAAACTTGAACAAGGGCAATCTCCATTATTGGATAACCCTTAATTCAAGCCACTTAGCTTGAAAGGACCAAGGCCTGCATTACAAATTTAAACCAATAGCCTTAATTAGGGCCTTGAGCACATTGGGCTTTGAAACTAGCCCAAGAAGAAGAATAATTCATTCAGCTTTATAAGAAGCTGTCTAACGTTGGGCCTTAGCACAAGCCCAATTTGGAAGTGTCCCTAACGATCCACAATTTAGCAAAATGCATTGGTTCAAAAGGCTGGTAATACTTGGGCTTGTTATTATATAACTGGGCCCAAATCTCATTTAAACAAAAGGCTGCCATGTTTTGGTTCATAAATGAGCCCAAATCCTATATTAATTTTAATTTGGATCTGCTAACAATTTTTGTAAATAAATGAACGATTTATTCAAATGAAAGGCATGCTAACCTTTAAATTCAAATCTCACACGCATATAGAAATATAGAATCGAAGAGTCATATGAACCCGATCCAACAAGCTGATGTGCAGGAAATGTTAAATAATTTGTAAATTAATTTTGCACTTGTCTCCAATTATTAATTATGATTTTGCATTAAAACGCTGGTTCTGCAAAGATAAGCATTAAAATCCTAGACCTTATGATTTTCCAACTACTGACTCAAAATGAAGCTAGTTGATACACAAGATGCAGTTACTAGTCTTCAAATGATGCTACTGAACCTATAGGGAATACATAACATGCTCAGTAAACAATCAGCCTCCAATTCAAACCCAGGATTCCATCAATTTGCATTTAAACATATTGGGATAATCTAAGTAAATCACATGATCAACTAACAAGCATGATACACATACTACGCATTACATGAATTACATCAAACCCTCACAATAGTTAAAAATCAAAGTAGATCCAGGCAAATAGATTCAGAAGGTAAAAATTGATAGAATTTCAAATCAAAAAATAATGCATGAGCTTCATCTCTTATTTTCTCATTTCATTCTTCTAATTCCATGATAATCAATTGAGTTTACAAAATCATGTACCTGGATATGGCCACACAAAAGGTAAATTAGAATTAGAGGTGCATCAAATGATAATCAGTAGCAGCGAACAACAATCAGCAACAGTTTAAGATCAATTTCAAACCCAGAAAATGGTATCAAACAGTCCAGGAAGCAGTTTCAAGCAAGCAACACCATTAAGCAGCAAACCGAGCTCGAATGATCCAAATTAAACTTGAAATAACCCCCAGGAGTCTCTGAAACCTCAACTACTAAAACCACAAGGAAACTTAAGCCATTTGCAACTTCAGGTAAGCTAGTGATTTGATTTTGAACTAGGAAAGCCCGAATATACCCTAGAAAATTCAATGGAACAGTAAGTTTTCCAGGTTCAGCCGCCTCAAATTTTTCAGCATTTTTTAATGCCTATCCCTCTCCCTTCAGCCCTAAGTAACAATTCCTTTATAGGCAAGTTACTAGGCCAAACTCAAACCTTAAGTTTTTACCCTTTAGTCCTTTTAGTTTTCTGTTTTTAGCCAATTAGTCCCTCAATTCATGACTTGTTATCCAAGGAATGTTACCAAGAATTAAAAATTGCTATTCAAACCTCGACCTAGAAGCTTCTTGGGGTTTCTTAATTCAGCACCAAAAGATTTCCTTAAACAATTTACCCAAAATACCCCTTTATTACCCTATTTTTACATTGAACTCAAAAATGAGTTATGGGTCGAATTGACCCAAGGGTCCACCCCCAAACTTGGAATTTCCAACTAGAAGGAACCCATTTCCTCTGGTTTTGGATTCAGTAGCAACCAAATCCAATCCCTCATAAGCCCACACAAAAAATTCAAACCAAAAGGGGACAAACTAAACGGATTTAAAAATAAAAACAAAACCAAGAAAAAGAGATTTAAAATTGAACATGAGAATTGAAACTACAATCAGAAACTTAACACAACTAAAAATAAAAACAAACATGTCAAAAATGAATAAACCAAAATCCATCAAGAGAGAACACTAGAAAGCCCTACACCACATGAATATCGAACAACTAATGAAAGGAAAAGAGAAGAAAGCCTAAATTCCAAAATAGAAACTTTTCCTAAGTTCAATAAAAAAAACCAGTTGAAGAAAGATAGAAAAAAGAGCCAGGGAACAGATGTGAAACAAAAGACAGAACGGATGACGGAAACTTACTGATTCAACCCTGGACCGGACTGACCTTCTTAATTACACCACAAAACAATGTCAAGCATCTGTTCTTTGTCAAGAACAGGCAAGTGATATCATTTCGTGATGAAATTGGCCCTAAAACTTCATGAGACTGAACCCTTGACCTTGTATCTGTTGTTTCAATTTTAGGCTCTTAGGGCTTGAACCCTTGATTTGATATTCGAACCGTTTAAGAGATGATCGAAGGAATCTGAGCGAAGATTTGGACTGAAGGGGGGAAAAAGTCCTAGGGTGTTAATTTGGGATTGAAAAGAGGCGGCATCTTTAATCGAAGATTCGATGGGTTATGGGTATATTTGAAGGAAAGTGTTGGAGGATTTGGGATGTTGAGGTCGAGGAGAGTGTGGAGTGTTAATTTCAGGGAGGTGGAGGTGGCACCGCCACCCTCAGGCGGTGGCGTTCAAAGGCGGCTGCTAGGGTTCAGGCCTGGTCTTTGAGAGTGTGAGAGAGATGAGAGACG